>JAPMLY010002457.1:0-12500 GCA_026401115.1 Tetraselmis chui
GGTGAAGAGGTGGAGTGGTTGGGGTGTGTGGTGTGGTAGGATGGGGGAGGGGAGGGAGAGGGCGGTGACGGGCGTGTCGTCGGGGGGGCGGTCGACGGGGGGATGTTAGAAGGGAGGGGGGAGGGGAGGAGAGGAGAGGGGGAGGGGAGGGGGAGGTGGTGGGAGCTGGGGGGGGGGGGGGGGTAGGTGGGATTGAGGGGTGGAGGGCGGCGAGTAGTTGGGGGCGGCCCTTTGGGAGGGGTGCTGAGCGGAAGGTGTGGTTCCAGAGGAGGGTGTGGAGGGAATATATTGAGGTACGGGGGTCGAAGGAGGGGGGTTGTATTCTTGGTCAGGGGGGGCTGTGATGATAAAGTAGGTGTGTAGGAGGGCGTGAGTTCCGCACGACCAGGGGACGTTCTGAGTCATTTTGCCGTGGGGGGTTAAGTGAGCGAAGGTTTCCGACGGGTGGGGGGGGGGGGGGGGGGGGGAGTTCCAGTCTGAGAGGAGATGGAAAGAGCGAGCGAGGAGGTCGGGCGGGGGGGTGGTGGTGGAGGGAGTCAATCCAGGTGGCTGAGGAGTGGGTTAAATGGAGGAGGCCGAATTGAGAGTTTTGCCGTGTGAGGACGAGGAGGGAGTGGTTAGTAGTACCCGGGCGGGTTGAGGCGCCGCGATTAGAGAGGTTAGTCCATTGGCAGGGGTATTGGGAGCTGTGGTGGTGATTGTCTACCTCGTTGTTAGTGATGACTGTGTATGAAGTGGAGGGGGTGCAGTGAAGTTTAGTTAAAGTTGTGGCAAGGCAGTAGAGGTTGGAGAGGTCATGGTGTTGCCCCCCTAGTCGAGGCTGATGGTGCGCGCTGCTCGGTCCCTGGTGACATGCATCCCAATGATGTCCGACATGTCGCCTTGGTCCTTGATGTCAAACCGTGAGCGAACGAGAGCGGTGAATGCCACCCGCTAGGCTGTGTTATTGCACGCCACATGGATATCATCGACATAGAGGGCAATCATGGCGAAAACGCCGTTTGCCTCAAGAATGTAAAATGCACGGGTCCGACATTAGCTCTCGTCAGCCCTGGGAGACAAGCCAATCGCGGAGGAGTTCATTAAACTCACGGGGCGATTGCTTCACGCCGTACATGCACCGACGCACGTGGCACACGTTGCTGGTTCCGTCGTAGAACCCAAGTGGTTGTTTGATATAGACATCCTCCTCGATGGGTGCGTACAAGAACGCCGTGTCGATGTCAAGGCCGCCCACCTCGAGATGGCGCGCTGCCGCGATACTAAAGAAGACGCGGAGGCTGGCGAGTCGGATGACATGCGAGAAGGTCTATGTGTAGTCGATCCCCTCGCGTTGGCTACATCCCTTGGCGACAAACCGGGCCTTGTACCGAGAGACGGCCCCATAGACGTCAGTTTTCGCCTTGTAAACCCACATGATGTTGACTACTCGGCGTCCCGCAGGCAGGGAAACATGTTGTAAGTTATACCTGATAGATATTATTTGCAGATAGCTATTGTAAGCTATTCTAGATATGATTAATACATGTCTATATCGGGCATACCGATAACCTGTTTGATTCGGTAAAGAGCCGTCGCTAGGTTACAGCTCTAGCACTTCTGTTGTCCCGACACCACGCCTCGGGCTGGTTGTCTCTGTGACTGTCCCTTTTGCGTGACTGTGATTGTAACTACGTATGCGTTAGTTACTTTCCATACTGATCGTGTGTGCACGGTTCAACATGTTACGGGCCCCCGCCTCACGTCACTCACTCGCGACAACTTGGTTCGGCGAGCTGCGATCGCGAACTCTCCCGCCGAAGGCAAGTTTAGATAGAATCCTAGTACTTTCACCATGTAGTCGGCGGTATCGCCTGTATAAACTACGCTCTAAACCACACCTCCACCCCACCTAAGTCAGCTTCTCGACGGCGACAGACAGCCACCCACACCGATGCACTCGTCGTGTGTGGACATGGTGCACACAGGTCCAAGCTCGAGACGGGGGGGGGGGGGGGGGGGGGCGCACTATCGGGTGAATACGCATACACAGGGTGCACGACATCCCTAGCTTATCTGTACATTTATATTTATTTAGCGACTCAGCCGCCACCGCATCTCTCCACCTGCACTGGCCGTGGCCCCGACTCGTGCCCCACAATGGGTGGAGGATACAGATAAGGTTCTTTGAGACACTCCGGGGCATCATGCCGAGGGGTCGACGGGCATCGGGCCGTCTTTTTGAAACCAATGTTAGGCACAAATCCGGCTAGCGGTTTTTACCGCTGCCTGTTTTCAGCTCTTTCCTTTTCTCCGTCTTTCGAAATGGCGCTGAAAACTCGCTCGGCCGACTCTCCACGTGTTTCGCCTGAGGATGGAGCGTCGAGGCTTTTCGACTGCCACGCCGGCATGGTTGCACACCCGCAGAGGCGCAATAAGGCGCACACTACGGACTTCTATCCCTAACGTCGTAGACCTACGCCGTAGCACATTTCACCCGTCAGTACGCTTGCGACCAGCCCGCTACAAGGTGCGCGAACCTGACGCGCACGCACCGTGGACATCTACCACGAGTGCCCAGCTTCGCAAGCTACTAGGCACCGACCAAGTCGGGACCACAGCGCTACACTTGCTGAGCAGCTCCCTCGCACCTAAAACCTACGCGGACTACGACAACGGTATGCGCAAGTTCACCGCTTTCTGCTACGAGGAGGACATACACCCTTTGCAAGCTACCACACAGTCCGTCGTCCGCTACACACCCTCGCTAGAACTGCAAGGCACCGTCGCCACGGCATCACTACAATAGTACTACTCAGCGATAAACAAGTTCGTTCGCGACCACCAACAACCGATCGCCGTCGGCGAACTCTTAGCGGACGCACAGCAAGAACGTCTATTGGCCGTGGACTCCCGCTTCCCGTTGCCGGCTCCCCTAGCTCTCTCGCTACTCAATATAGCAGCCCAACTCCGAAAACACCTCACGGGGACGCCACCATCGCGACATATTATCGCTAGATCCCGGGCGCTACTAGCAATATGTACCAACTATGTGTTTTTCTGCAAAGCGGAATATGGAGTCCGTTGCTTAACCCATGACCTCACTGTCGACCGACCATCCGGACAAATTTGGCTATTCATGCGAAAGGCAAAAGGCGACTAGCGACGCACCGCGACCGACAAATCAAGCGTGGCTATACCAATCACGGCCAACCCCACCCTCGCTGACCTCATGGAATGGTATTGCGCGCAGCGTGGTGCCTTGTGCGAAAAAATCTAAAATGCCCCCCACCAGCCGCATTGTGGAGCTTCGCACCTTACGAGAATGCTGGCGACTAGCAAGCGGCCGCTACTCTCTCCGTATGGCTCCTCGACGCTTACACCGCCATCGGCGCCACAACTCCAAAAGGTTTCAAATGGACATCGCACAGCCTCCGCAAAGGTGCCGCCTCCGCTGCTAGCTGCATCGGGCCCCACTCCACGTCGTCAAATACATGGGTGGATGGGCCAAGAATAATTCCGTGACTGAAGGTAAATACATCGACCCCACCATGAACCCATCTCCATCGGCGTGGCAGTATTTCGGCTGGCTCGTCCCAACGAAACCGCTTCCTTAAGACTAGCCTGCGCAAGCCTCCGGCTTTTAAGATATTGGCAAAACGTGCCCTCGGGTAAATAGTCAGATTGTTTTAAATCTAGAGGTTTGCAAAACTGAATTACATATGTGGCAGAACGCACACCTGAACGGTAAAGCGTTCCTGTAAAAGCGGTGCGTCTTGCCCCAGCCCTCGAGGATTGAGGAAACGCCTAGCGCAACGCCCCATGCCCCGCATGAAGCAACAACAACTAGCGGCAACTCCTTAAGCCGGTGCAACTCTTGATCACTAGCACTTTATGCTTTGCGCTCGCCCATCTGGCTCGCGCAACACACCCACCCAACCCATAATTAGCGCTAATTCCCCCCCATGCCGAGCGAATCGTTTCCATAGCAATATCGAGTGCCGCGTTAGCGGCAAACGTATAGCATAGAATGTGTCGATTCTCGTCGCGTGAGAAAATGACTAGCGATTTCAGTAAAAGATGAATTGTCCGCCTCGTCGTGTCGAGGGTTCCACAAGCATGGGGTTGTTGTGCCGGTAGGGGGCATGCACTCCGCGAACGGGACGCGTAGTATGTCCACTCTTTGGGGTCGATGTATTCTAGAGGGTTGTCGTTACAATCAACTTCTTAAGCGTCGTGCTCGCGTCGTCCACCCGAAGCTCGGTGGACGTCGGCCGTGGGATTGGCTGCATGAGTATGTTTTGTTGGCGCGACTGCGAGGGAAAGGGTTTAGGCATGGGCAGCTAATTGTTGTACAATATTAGTCCGCAATTGTAAATGATGTGGATGCTGTTCCGGCGCTTCACCGGGCGCAACGGGGTAGAGGTCGGTTTGCAATACCATGCGGTCCGCCATTTGATCTCAAGGAGTGTGTTTTCGTGTTTTCGTGCAAGATACTCAAGTGATCCGCACCTTGCGTGGCTAACAAGAGCCACGATGCCGTTTGCGTGAGAGATAGCTCTCGCAAGAGGCGGAAGGTGGACATACAATCGTTGCTTGTGCGTCAGATAGTGAGCGGACATTTTACTATCCGTGCGCGAGTGCGCGCCTCAACCGTTAGGGGAGTTGCACCGTCGCAGGAAACGCTTGCTTCTGGGTAATTCTAGCCCTGTAATTCAAATCTCTACAATACCGATATGACCGTATATTCCGTTATCTCTTGTCACTCTTGCCCGTTTGTTTCCCCTCCCACTTTCCCTATCCGTGCTCATCTTGTTCTTCTTTTGACCAGTTTGTATGACCGTATACTTATACCGTTTTTTGGTCAGATTGATTTGAATCTAGAGGTTGCATATCCAATATCATGTGTACGGGACAGTAACTCTAGCGGTTACTGTTACCGTTAATATCGGCGCGTCTCGCCTGCAGGACAACCACCTTGCCCGAACAGTTAGACGCAGCCAACGACCAACGACTTCCCCAACGGTCAGCTCTAGCTAGCCCGTGCCTTATAAGCCGTAGCTAGCCACGAGCCTAGGCACTCTCTGCTTTCGCGCTCAGCCAATCTAGGCTTCGCGCGAATGTAGTCTCGACTCTCGTAGTCGAGTAGGGTGTCAATCTTACTTTTCGTCCCATGCGCACTCGAGCGTCACGCGACACTTCCCCTCGTTCAGCTACGCAGTTCCCCAATATGCAGCCGGACCAGTCTACATCCGCCGCAGCGGCCGACCCTCACGCTACCTCACTCGAACAACGCACAGCCGAACAGATTCGTACGGCAGTTTTGGCATCGGAACAACGGATAACGGAACAGTTTTTGGCGGCTAATGCTGCCTTACTCGCCCAGCTCCAACGACCCACAGCTACACCTGCTCCTACTGATCCACAGCAGTCCATTCCCGCCGACGCAACAGCGACGGAGGGTGGTAAGGCGGCCCCCGAGCCACCTATCGACCTGCTCGACGACGAACCCGACCCCTCCGCGGCCGAGTTTGTCGACTTCACCTACTACGGCGAAGTCATCCCGGCCGGCCTCGAACGTCCCCCTCGAGACGTCGAGGAGCCACGTCTTTGGACTCTCACGGACGACACCGCCCGCGCCCTAAGCGACAAACGCAGCCAAGCGGCGTACGACGAGTACCTACACATCGGGTGCTATGCCTTCTTCGACAGTTGCGCCAACGCGGCAATTGGCGAGGCTTTGGACACGTTGTCGCAAGGCCCACCTCTACCTACAGAGCAGGCGGCAGCGATTGCCCTCATCCGAGCGGGCCATCGCACCCACACAGCGACGGAGGAGGCCGCCCGTACTAGATTGGGCTTCCTCCGCCTCACCAAGGGCGGACAAACGAGCACAGATGCGGACCGCGTGTTCGCCGAATTGGCACACGAGCGCTTTTGCCGACCGCGCCCTACCGCGGTATCCGGCCCATTGGACGCGCTACGCCAAGCTTTCGTCGACCGCACGCTTGAAGTCAGCTTACACGCCGCCAGCAAGGCCGCCGCCGGCGCCGCTTTCGCAAAGGTCACGCCAGACAAGCCCACCGGCCCCGACGCTCGAACCCGCAAAGCCGCCGCCGACAAACGCAAGGCCGCTGCTGCAGCAGCAGCCGCGGCACGAGCCGCTCCACCCCCCAAGCCGACCGACTCGGCTAAAACCCCAAGCAAGAAATGATGGTGTGGCCCGCCGCGCCGATTCCTGCTCCCCGACATCTTCCTTCATGCGCCACCGCGTACGTCGAAAATGGCGGGAGTGGGAGCGCATCGGCGCGAGCGGCCAAGTCCTAAGTTGGATCCGCCACGGCGTACGTGTGAAGTTCAAGCACGGCCTACGTCCCAAGCCGTTCAACCATGGCATCTCCATGCTAGACGCCACACCCGACCAACTCGAGTTTCTCAACTCGGAACTACCACGCTTCGAGGCTTGCGGCGCGTGGGAGCGCTCTACGAACCCCCGCTACGTCTCCCGGATGTTCTTGGTGCCAAAACCCGGATGCAATCAATGGCGCTTGATAATCGACCTTCGAGAACTCAACCGCTATTGCTCAACATTCAACATGACTTGCGAGACCCTCAAGCACCTCCGCCATCTATCTCGACCGGGGGACTACTTCGTCTCCCTCGACCTCACCGATGGGTACTACACCCTTGGCATCCGGGAGGAAGACCGAGACTACTTCACGGTCAACTACCGCGGCACCCTATGGCGCCTCGCATGCCTCCCCATGGGGTGGTCGGGCTCCGCCTACTACTTTTGCAAGCTCACGCAAGTGTTTACGAACCACCTACGCCGCCCCCCTCCGCCCACGCCCGCATCTACACCGGCCGGCCCACGCCGCCCGTCCAAGCGCTTCCTCCGGAACGCGCGATGGCGAGGCACCCGACTACTCCCCTACATGGACGACTTCCTCTTCTTAGCGGATTCCTACGACGAGGCCCTCTTACTCCGGCAGCGCGTCCAAGCCCTGCTCGACAGCCTCGGCCTACAACGCAACCCCAAGAAAGGTGTGTGGACGCCAACGCAAGTCGGCGACCACTTGGGCCTCACGGTGGATTTACAACGCGGCGAGTTTCGCGCCCCACCCGAAAAACTGCTACACCTCGCACAACACGCTTCGGCCTTGCTCGGACGAGCAGCGTCCAACGCACGATGGCTACCTACACGCCAACTCGCAGCCTTCGCGGGGAAAGCGCAATTTCTCTACCTCGCCATCGCGCCCGCCCGATTCTTTTTGCGCGAGCTCCACAACGTCTTGGCTACCCGTACCGGTTGGGGGGGACGCGTGCGCCTCACCCACCAACTCCGACGCGACCTCGAGTGGTGGCGCACGGTACCCTCCCAACACAACGGCCGGTCGATCTACAAGCCCATCGAGACCGCCTATTTGCACGCCGACTCGAGCGACTACGGGTGGGGAGCCGTCCTCAACGAGGACGCCAATTACCAAGCCCGCGGGTTTTGGAGCGCCCCCGACCGCCTCCAACACATCACGTGGAAGGAACTTCGAGCGGTCCGGCACGCGGTCGAATCCTTTCTACCGCAACTCCGAGGACGACAAGTCCTCCTCCACGAGGACAACACTGCCGTGGTCGCCGTCCTAACCAAGCTAACGTCCCGGTCACCCGTCATGATGACGGAGCTACGGCGTCTGTGGTTCTTACTCGACACCAACGACATCCACATCCGCCCACGCTACATCCGGTCAGCCGCCAACGTCTGGGCCGACACGCTCAGCCGCGAAATGGACACCGAAGACTGGCAGCTAAACCCTCAACTCTTCGACCACCTTCAGCGCCGGTGGGGCCCGCATACAATCGACCGGTTCGCTTCTATGCTCAACACGCAACTGCCACGCTTCAACGCCCGCTGGCGCGACCCCTTGTGCGAGGACATCGACTGCCTACACCTCCCCGACGCGGCGTGGAAACGCGAGAACAACTACTGCAACCCCCCTTGGTCTGCCCTACCAGCACTCGCCGCGAAACTCGAACAAGCTCAAGCCGCGGCGACTGTCATCGCCCCCTACTGGCGAAACAAAACGTGGTACCACGCGTTCGCCCGCTTGGCCACCGAGACCGTACACTTCCCAGCGTCCCGCGACCTGTTCTTCCCCGGCAGGCTAGGCAAGCGAGAAGGGGTCGGACCTCCCGCTTGGAGCATCGTGGCCTTTCGGCTAGCACCCCCTCTTGGCTCTACACTCGACGCGGTGCGATTGGCCGAGCGATACGCCCGGACCGATTAAATACTCATGTACAGCACGTCCTCCCTCTGCGTACAGGACCGCCGCGCTACGGATTACGCCGCGAAGCAGCACAGTCGCCCTGGTCCTCCGAACTGGCTGAAACTTTTCAAGACCTCCTAGGATCAGATAAGCTCGGGGTTACAGCGGTTGCCCTACTCAGCAACTCGCTAGCGCCCTCTACGTACTCGAGCTACCAGAGCGCAATCAGACAGTTTTTTATTTTTTGTGCAGAGGAAAATATCGCCCCGCTACAGGCCACGCCGGCCACGATGGTCCGCTACACGGCCTGGCTAGCCCTCTTGGGAACGGTCGCTGCCAGCTCGCTGCAGCCTTACTTCTCCGCAATTAACAAGTTCTTCCGCGACCACCGGCGCCAACCTATCGCCGTGGGCGAACTCCTGGCGGACGCCCGCCGCGGACTCGAAATGCTACAGCACCGCCTGCTGCCCACCGCCGCTCGCCTCCCGCTACCCGCACAAGTCGCTCTGGACATCCTACACGCCGCCAACACCCTACACAGAACTTTCGCGTGGACCCCTGCTTCCCTCCCTCAGATGCAACGCTTCAGAGCCTGTTTAGCGGTGTGTGTGAATTACATGTTTTTCTGCCGCGCCGAAACTGGCGCCCGCTGCCAGACCGGCGACCTAGTGGTCGACAGGCCCTCTCAACAAATCTGCCTATTCGTGCGCAAATCTAAAGGGGACCAGCGCCGCGACGCGGCCGATAAACCTGTCATCGCTATCCATGTAGCCGCTAACCCCGTCCTGGCGGACCTGCTCGTCTACTACACGGAACAGCGCGCGTCCTTCTGCAACAAATTCTACAACACGCCACCCCCACTCGCCTTTTGGAGCTTCTCACCTTCCGAACCTTCCACCGAATGGGGCGCCGCGTCCACCATCTCCGCCTGGCTCACCCTCGCCCTCCGCACCGTCGACTCATCCGCACCCGCCGGTTTCAAGTGGACGTCGCACAGCCTACGGAAAGGTGCAGCGTCCGCTGCCAGCTGCATCGGCGCGCCTCTCCCCGTAATCAAATTTATGGGTGGCTGGGCCAAGAACATCTCTGTGACCGAGGGCAAATATATTGACCCAACCATGACCCCAACACCTGCTGCGTGGCGGTTCTTCGGCTGGCTCACTCCGTCCCCCCCGCAACACTAATTCTGGCTGTGCAAGCCTTTGGCTTTAGGTTACTGGCAAAACGTGCCCTAGGATAAATGGTCAGATTGATTTGAATCTAGAGGTTTGCATATCCAATATCATGTGTACGGGACAGTAACTCTAGCGGTTACTGTTACCGTTAATATCGGCGCGTCTCGCATGCAGGACAACCACCTTGCCCGAACAGTTAGACGAAGCCAACGACCAACGACTTCCCCAACGGTCAGCTCTAGCTAGCCCGTGCCTTATAAGCCGTAGCTAGCCACGAGCCTAGGCACTCTCTGCTTTCGCGCTCAGCCAATCTAGGCTTCGCGCGAACCCACCCACCCATCCCTATAATCCTGCGCTAATCGACCCCCAGACCCTGTCTGTGGGTGTCTTTTGGCCAAATTGTAAGCAAGCTGACATCTTTGGCAAAACGTGCCCTAGGGTAAACGAGTAATATTGACGTTTAAATTTTTTTACAAGAAAAAGCAGTGGAGGCCACCAAGCAAAAAGAAGAAAAGAGGGAAAAACCTAAACCCGAAGAACAGGAAGGCATTCCCCTCTAGGGATAGCTTCATATCAAAAAATCCGACGCGGCATGCCGACGTACCGAAACGTACCAAAACGTACCAAACGTACAACCACGTACCAAAACGTACCAAACGTACAACCACGTACCAAAACGTACCAAACGTACAATCACGTACCAAAACATACCAAACGTACAACCACGTACCAAAACGTACCAAACGTACAACCACGTACCAAAACGTACCAAACGTACAATCACGTACCAAAACGTACCAAACGTACAACCACGTACCAAAACGTACCAAACGTACAGCCACGTACCAAAACGTACCAAATGTACCGGCAGAAAATGTCGTATATCGCTCGTAATATCTTCGGCTATTGACTGTCCGTTATTCGGAACATTTTTCCGCATTTTCAGGAATAAGAAACGTGTTGGCTTTGATATAATAAAATAATAGCCGATTGATATTTCCAATACAGTAGTAGTATACAGTATCAAACAGATATACTTACTTACATAACTTAATTATGTACAAATATCTCTCTCCATCTCCTGCTTATGTGCTTGTGTTCCGTTCTTCTTTACTGGTTGATACTTTGTTTGGAAACAAATAATGAATACTAATAGTATTATTCGTGACTTATAATACGGGGTCGCGCGATGGATCGCCGTCACCGCCTACACTCATCGAGCGGTCATCAACCTCATGGGCGACATCGGAGCGACCACCGCTAACATGGTATTCGGCACATCGAGCGACCTTTTCAAATTGAGGTGGGGAAACGACACGCCGATGCGGGGGACGCGAGCGAAGTTGGATCTTCAGGAGACATGGAAAGACATCCGTCTACTCATCGTGGACGAGCAATTCACCATGACGGGTAAGCACTTCGCGGCCATTGAGCAACAACTCTTTTTAACCATGCGAGACTGCGGCCGCACGCCGGACACCTCCCACTCTGTGTTTGGCGGGATTGGCGTCCTTTTGACGGGCGACCACCATCAAAATCGTCCGGTTCACGGCGCACCGCTGTTTCAAGGCAACGGGGACATCCGTGCCGGCACGGCGGCCGACGCCGCCAGTCGTACCGCAGCGAACGCCCAGCGCGATGGCCCCGGATGGGGCACCAAGTTCGTAAGCAACGCGCGCGGCCGCCACATTCTCGGTCAGGTGCACACCACCGTGATGTTACAAACGCAGTTCCGTATGGAGCCCGACCTCTCCGCTCTCAACGACCGCCTACGGGGCGGGCGCCTCACGGACGCCGATTTTGACGGCATCAACGCTTGCGCGATTGGAGCACCAAAAAAACCCGCCTCCATCCACCATCCGAACCTTTGCAACGCGCATTTCATGGTGCTATTTCATCGCCTTCACGGACAGAAAATTATTATAATGTACCGGTAGAAAATTTCGTGCATTGCGCGTCATATCTTCGGTTATTAACTTTGTGTTATTCGGAATGTTTTTCCACGTTTTCAGGGATAAGAAACGTGTTGGCTTTGATATAATGAAGTACCCGATTGATATTTCATACTTATATAGTATTGGCCATATTTCCATTACAGTATACAAGGAGTGGCCCGTAGTTCTTTGTGCATGTCGTTCTTTGTATTTTTGTAATCATGTACAGACTAAGCTTATGTCTCTCTGTGCATATCGTTCTTTGTATTTTTGTAATCATGTACAGACTAAGCTTATGTCTCTCTTTTTGTAATCATTAAGATAGTCATTGGCTTTGATATAATAAAGTACCCGATTGATATTTCATACTTTTATAGCATTGGCCATATTTCCAATACAGTATACAAGGAGTGACCCGTAGTTCTTTGTGCATGTCGTTCTTTGTATTTTTGTAATCATGTACAGACTAAGCTTATGTCTCTCACAATTTGTTTTTGTAATCATTGGCTTTGATATGATAAAGTACCCGATTGCAGCATTTTGTTCGTCGATCTACTTCTCTTCCGTTTCGGCGTTTTTTGGGGGATGTGCGACGAGAATTCATGCAACGTCTTTCTGCTGCTCTTCATGGCACTCTGGGTTCTTATCTCCGCGACGCTTTTCAGGAAGGCAGTGCTGATGCTGTGGCATGCCTTCCTGTTCCTCGGGCTTAGGTTTTTTCTTCCTTTCTTTCTTTTTCTTGCTTGGTGGCCTCCACTGCTTTTTCTTGTAAGAAATTTTTAGTATTATAAAGTACCCGATTGATACCCAATCCCATCTCATGCATCGCCGCCCACGTTCGCATCACTCGCATCAACCACGGATCCCCCACCTCCCATGCATATCGTTCTTACATTTTGTAAGCAACTATCCCACGCGACCCTAGAGGGGATCTCCTCGCTCCGCACCCCCCGCGCGCGCGCAAGCGCGCGCCCTGCAGTGCCACAGCACCAGCACTGCCCTCCTGAAAAGCGTCGCGGAGATAGGAACCCAGAGTGCCATGAAGAGCAGCAGAAAGACGCTGCATGAATTCACGTCGCACATCCCCCAAAAAACGCCGAAACGGAACAGAAGTAGATCGACGAACAAAATGCTGCATACGGACATAACAG
>JAPMLY010002457.1:17500-47559 GCA_026401115.1 Tetraselmis chui
AGATACCTTGTGTGCAACTCTTGCGATCATTGAGGATGTACACCTCAGTGCGCTACACACTCATTTCGACGATACTCCTGCTTGTGCTGCAATGTGGGATTGGAGCATGGTTCCCTCTATCGAGGCCACTACCTCGGCATCCACAGCCATCAGCCTACCTGACCTCACCGAGGCTTATCACCCAGACGATTACACCACCGAGTCGCCACGCTGCCCTTTTGACTGCTGGACTTTTGCACTATCGACACCGGCACCGCGAGACTCGATTTCCATCACCTTGCGCGAAATCCATGTCACAGCACTGCCCACATACATCAAGCACTGGGTCAGTTTCTTCTCGGGTGGACTGGTACCGCTATTGGAGGGACATCTTAAAACAGGAGGCACGGTGGGTATTTTCTCTGGCACCGGTGATTCTCCCGATGCGCTCGCATTTCTGGATCAACGACTTCTTGCTCTCCATGCCACCTATATTGAACCATGCAAACACAGTTAGTGTGGAAGATAACTTACGAAAACGTAGTTACAGTCACAGTCCCGGGAACGGAACAGTTACGGCGACAACCAGCCTACAGGCGTGGTGTCGGGACAACAGAAGTGAGAGAGCTGTAGCCTAGCGACAAATCTGTACCGAGTCAAACAGTTTATCGGTATGTCCGATCTAGACATGTACTAATCATATCTAGAGTAGCTTATAGTAGCTATCTGCAACTAATACATATACGGTATTACTTACAACAACGTACCCCCTGGGACTACCGCGTTCTGCCATTTCTCGGTGGAGGGAGCGCTTACCATGTTCAATGTTAACCACCCCATTCTCATCTTGGACAGCTCTCCCGCCCGTTACTTTTCTCGAGGCCGGACAGTGTGTGCGAGGTAACCTCTCGAGACCCTCCAGACAACTACGAGACTCTTCATTCTATCTTGAAACATATCCGATTTTTGGCAGATACTCAGATGACTTATCCCACTTATCTTATTGAGGGCGGCTACGATGACGAGACCCATCCGGACATCATTGGAGCATTGGGCAGCCCTTTACGCGTCAAAGCTACTTCTCTCGGTTCAACATCTACTCGGAATACGATTTTGTGGACTAATTTTGGACGACAATGGGAGATTATGGATCACTACATCATCATGAGGACCCCCCCCAAGACAGTGGCGGACATACTAAACCTCGCGGGGGCAGATCACTCTTCATGGAGGGGATTACCTGGCACGACTGTTCTTCCCCGGTTTGCGATTTTTCCCCACAACTCGGAGTTTCGCCTTCGGAGCGACGGCAGTCCAGGATCGGGAATGTTCATCACTGGACTGGACAACAACACGACCAAATTCAGTTCTCCATCGTCAGTTCTACAGGCTTTGGCTAAGGGATTTGACACATCGGCCATTCAAATCATCATGACAGCTCCTTCCTCATGTGATTTGTCGCCATCTCTAGCAGATTGCATGGACATGAACGTTAGCACATGGCTTATGATGGCTGCCCGTGACATGCCCCGCTTACCTCCGGATGTGGCCACAGTCTTCATCGCCCGGGCTGATACTCCGTTGCAGCTTCAAGTCTAGATTGTTGACGGAGGAGCCTCCATATTTATCAACGCCAACCGCCACGAGTTCCACACCTATACAGATCTTCCACCTACAAGTCGCTACAAGCTCAGTGGAGTCCCTGCTACAGTGCATGGTTACGGCACAACGATGGAAATTTACACAGCGCAGGACGGGCGCCAAGTCTAAGGGTCCGAATCAGAGATCGATTAATGATCAGTAATCGATGCATCGGCGTTTTTTGCAATTAGCCAATTATCGATGTAAAGGCACTACATTTATCGGATGCATCGATATTTAAGGCTCGACATATCAAATGCATCAATATTTATAGGCCTAACTTATCAGATGCGTCGATATTTATAGGCTTGACTTATCAGATGCGTCGATATTTATAGGCTTGACTTATCAGATGCGTCGATATTTACAGGCTTGACTTATCAGATGCGTCGATATTTATAGGCTTGACTTATATGATGCACCAATCTTTATAGCAGCGATTTATCAGATGCACCGATCTTTACTCCGCGATTTATCAGATGCACCGATATTTATCCCGGGATTTATCAGATGTATTAATATTTATTTATCGTTTCTACCTTTGTTTCATTCTTCTATCCCGCGCGAGCTTAAATCAAATTGCAATTCGCTTTATATCTACACTGACCATATAAAAATCTAGCAGATGAATGAAAAATTGCAATTCACACACACGTCGAATGTTTTTGACAATGACGAAAATAAGGAGAAGGTGTTAAAACAGAATTGCATTATCAGCACTATACTCAGAATAAAATGCACCTATGGCCACCGTTGGTTCCGTGATATATCGACGGCCAACACTAGCCGAGAAAGGTTTCATAGATTGACCAATCAGCAACTCGTATGCGTCATAAAAGGGATCGTGGTCTCGTTGCCATGCTTGGATAAAACGTGGTGACGAGGTGGAACGGCGCCGATGACGGTCCAGAAAGGGATCATTGGTTACGAAGATTTTGATCGACGGATGCGATGTCTCGCTCTTGGAAAGACCCGGGAAGCGTTTTGTTTGTCTAGTATATTCATAGGTATGTTTTTGAATGTATGAACCGGCGGCAGCTGAAACTCGATGATGTCATCCGCGTGCTTTTTAAGAATGTTGAATGTATAAAATGGATGGTGCTCATGCACTGAAGTAAATATGTGTTGTATAAACTATAAACCGTCTGCCAAGAACAAACACGGAGTAGCCGAGAATATATGAAGATTCGCGTAAGTGGGAAATAATTTTCCGTAGAATTATCGGAAAACGCCGATCTCAGTATGTCTATTAGTTTCCGTAGAAAGCGCGGCAGACCCATCAAGCAACTTCCAGGTTTCATACGAACGCTTAAAGCCCAAGGATCCGCTGACGGTCCATTACGCACCCCGCGCAACTTCGCAGATCCTGACGCGGGTAAGTCCGAGTATGCCGTCCATGAGATCGTCGCCCATAATCTCAAGAAGGGCGCCGACTTCTACATGGTGCGGTGGACTGGGCTTGACGAGCGAAGTGACACCACCGAGCCGGTCGCGCATCTATCCGACGATGCGTCAAAGGCGAAGATACAAGCCTACTTGGACGGTCGCGCTGCTTTGGAGCCACCGTCAAAAGCTGTGCGACTCGCCGAGGTGCGCAGTGGGGAGTCCGTTGTCGACGAGGGGGCGTCAACAGACGAGACCATTTATCTAGACGGTGACTCGCCTGCGCCAAGACATGCCATAAAGCACTCGAAGATATCTCCAGTGTGGAAGTTTTGCTCTCCGAAGTTTCAAGATATGCACGGCAAGGCAGCGACTATTTGTAATTTCTGCCATGAACAGCTATCAGCACCCAACACTACCAATATCTGGAACCACCTTGTTAGACATCATTCGAGTACGTTAGTGAACGCTTCCGTGGACGGTCATAAGGTATTTCGGTCGCGCCCAACTGCGTTTTTTCGCCAACCCGCAGGCTTACCGAGCCCTCCCGACGTTGTTTATGTCGAACTTGCTTGTGATGATAATACCATCAACTGCGACGTTCCCGACATGTGCTTGACATAAATGATAAGATTACGATCGCTTTTGTCAATATTGTTTTCGGCACTTAGGTTCTATTGTATGTGTTGCTGACTTGATGTGCAGGTGTCGGTCGGGAAGATCCTCGGGCAACATCTCCAACCCACCAATGGTGCCAAACCTGCCGCCCCTACTAACGTCGTCACCAAGCTCCACCCTGCTTCGAAGAAAGAGTTCGACAGAGCATGTGCCAAGTGGATTGTGAAAAGCTGCCGTCCACATTCAATGCCGGAGGACGACAAGGCTTTTCGTGACTTCATTAGAACCATAACACACGGCCGATACCCCCCTCCGGCTGCTTCCACCGTCAATAAGATCGTCATGGACATGTCTATTGAGTGTCAAAAACAACTGAAGGTACGAACTGGCCTAGTGTTGTATAAAAAAATTCAAACCGTTATGCTGTTCAGTTTCTAAAGTGATATAGAGTGCTTGATTATTTGGTCCTCAGGAGGATATTACATGTTTACGTGCGGAGGGCATGTCCGTCGCTCTGGCGGCTGACATCTGGGGCGAGAACGGAATCGCCCTCTTCGCCGTGCTCGCGTATTGGATCGACAATGATTGGGCTTTGCAAGAAAAGCTCATCCTCTGCAGACCCTTCAGTGACGTGAGTTGCCATGCACTTATTGTGAAGGCTGAGAGCTGTGGGTTTATATAAACTTTTTTTTAACATTCAATTGTCGATGCCTATTGTCGGCAGGTTGATCACACTGCTGAGGCAATTAGTTCAGCTTGCAAGGAAACGTTGGCCCGCTTTGGTGTGGGTGAGTACGACCCTGATCAAGGAGTGGATACAGTTGGCCAAGAAGCATTCGGCGTAGTCATCGACGAAGGAAGCAACATGGTGAAGGCATTTCAAGACTTCGAGGGTGGCCCGTGTGTGGATCATCGTCTCTCGAATGCTCTTAAGGATGCTCTAGAGAAGTCAAATGTCTGCGAGATTGTCAAAAAGGTATGCGCACCCACTATCGTATTGCTTATGTGCTAAATGTTTTGTTTTCTTTAATTGACTTCCTTGCTTGTGACAGGTGAAAGGCATGTCGGCACACCTGCACCGTTCAACCAAAGGATGGAATAAGCTCAAAGACATCATGGTCAGCATGAAGATGAAGGTCAGCAAGCCACCCCGGGCAGTGAAAACTCGCTGGGGCTATATCATTCCCATACTGCAATGGGTGGGTGTCAACAAGGCAGCTCTTCGGAAGTACAACTCATTGGCACTCAAGGACTGTGCCAGCAACGACGATGGAACAACTTTTAAAGACCACCAGATGAGCGACGATGAGATGGCAATCGCATACCAGGTGGTAGCGACCCTCTTGCCCTGAACACATGCGTTGTTTTTATGTCATATTTTATGTTATGATATATTTTATGTCATTCAGTGCGACCCTACAATGCATACATTCTCCTTTCTGTTGTTACGTGAACTGTTTGCTTTCCACCCTTGTGTGTGTGTGTGTGTGTGTGTGTGTGTGTGTGTGTGTGTGTGTGTGTATGTGTGTGCGCGCGTGTGTGTTGTCTGTAACTCTTTATCATACATGTTTGCCAATATTTTGTGCGGCTTTGTTGGTGTTATGTAATGATGTATGCCACTGTTTACAATCATTTTATTCCTGAATCTTGGTTTCTTTTGTCGGCGTTCATAGGGAGTGTCCCTTGGGCCCGTGACACAGATGTTGAAAGTGCTGGAATCCACCTCGGTGCCCACGCGTCTGAGTCAACTTTGGAGAGCTCTTTGATGGTCTTCAAGAACACTTGAGCCAGATTTAGTAACCCCGCCCCTCTCATGTGGCTTGACTTCATTCTCATCACGAACTTCTAAATATTAGGCTGGTCCCACGTCATTGATCATCCAATCTCCTTGAACCCCGGTACGTAGTTTTATTTTTTCATATCTTTTGTTTCGTTCCGTAACAAGCACTTACAATCTATCCATTACTCTCATTGCATTGTATTTGCATCGTGTGTGTGTGTGTGTGTGTGTGTGTGTGTGTGTGTGTGTGTGTGTGTGTGTGTGTGTGTGTGTGTGTGTGTGTGTGTGTTGCTTGTCTGCGTGAACTGTTCCTCGAGAGGATACAACGTGAAATGAGTTCCTAGAAAGCGGTCATCTTCTGGGATACTTGTCTGGCAACGAACGATTTTGGGATACCTATGTGGCAGCGCATCATTTTGGGACACTTCCTTGGCACCACATGGTCCAGCTATTCGTAACCATGGTCCGGACTATCAGCAACATAGTAATGCAACGTTTTGGCACCACAACGAGAGATGGCAATGGGAGCTATCTCGCCCGTCAGTATACTTTTATTGTTAGACCTTCTCTCTACTGTTTTTGAGCGATTACATATTATTCCTTTAACCCCAATGATCCCAGACACGACAACCTGTAGTGGGCAGGGTAAAACCCACGTTGAATGTGCTGCGCTGGGTGAGGGGTTTGTAGCACATTTTTTTGCTGGGTTGTATGGGGATATAATGTAATTCACGTATTTTGAATAATGCGTCATGTCTCCAACGTGCACACGGGTCTCAGCCTTGGAGAGCAATTGCATTGTGCCCTTCCCATCCACGACAACATGATTTGGGTTGTGAGCTGGGCATAACTGCAATGAAGCATTGATTGACTTATCAAATGCACATAAGTTTTTCATGAGTTTTTTTAAATATAGTACTTATTTTCGATTTATAAGATTTCGATCTTGAGCGCCTGAATTATCAGATGCATTGATCTTTAGTGTCCGAAATATCAGATGCATTGATCTTTTGTGCCGCGATTTATCAGATGCAGTGACATTTTAGAGGTTGAATTATCAGATGCATTGATATTTTAGAGGTTGAATTATCAGATGCATTGATAATTAGGGCATGACTTATCAGGTGCATCAATCTTTACGTGAATGAAAATCAGATCTAGTGATGCGATTTTTTATACAATATATCGATTCTCGATCTTTATTCACTGAATTGATCAAGATTCTCGATCTTTAAGTTTGAATTAATCACGATTCTCGATCTTTAAATTTGAATTAATCGTGATTCTCGATCTTTATGCTCTCAATTTCGATTCGGACCCTTAGCCAAGTCAGAACTACCATGAATGACGTACTTCATGCTCCTGATTTTGTGCAGTATGCTCCCCACGGGATATCCAAGCTATTCAGCCAAGGCCGAGCCCAAGACGCCGGTGCTACTTTTACTTATGCTGACAAATGCTACATGACACTATCTACATGAGCAGAGATCCCAATCCGACGAATCCCTGAATGGGGCTTGTATGGTTTAATGGCAGAGCCGATCATGCCTACACCCTTACTCCGGTCCTTACCTTCAGTGGTCCTACTTAGTGGGGCTTCTCGCGTCACAGCTCAGTTGTGGCATCGCCGTCTCGGCCACATCCATCATGATGGCATTTACAACACTATCTCGAGATCCACTGGCATACCCGTTTCTCTCCTCAAGGCAGAATTCTGTGCTCCGTGCGCGATCGCCAAGTCCTCCGTGGCGGCCCGTTGTCGTGACTCTGGGTCGCGGCATCAAGCTCCCTTCCATACCCTCAACCTGGAAACATGGGGACCTGTTGAGACGTCACTACATGGCAATAATCAGTTCTTCGGAGCTTTCTGCAGGGGGACTTCCTTCGCCATGGGCCAACCCATCAAGTCAACGGGCCAAGTACTACACATCCTCTCGGAGCTGTTGGCAAGAATAACCAAATGGGGCCACAAGGTCTACTTCATTCGGGCTGACAATGGAGCTACTTTTAGGTATGTTGCTTTCAAACAATTATGCGACACCCATGGTATCGAGCTTTCCTTTTCGGCACTATACCGCCCTCACCAGAACGCGCTAGCGGAACGACCCTGGAGAACACTAGCCGAAATGGCTAGGTGCTTATTATCTACAGCAGATCTACCTCGCTCTTATTGGGAATTTGGCTTCAAACATGCCATTTTTATCCATAACAAAACTTATCGAACATGGGTAGCTGGCATCCCTATTACTTTGGCCTTGGACATTATTCAAGATCTCAGTACCACCAAGATATTTGGCTGCAAATCATACGTTCATGTGGATGCTGCCCTACTACGCCGTAAACTAGACGACAAGGCTTGGGAGGGTGTTTTTGTGGGAAATTCACATGATTCTCTTGCCTGGCTGATCTACAACCCGACGACCAAGAGAACGGTAGCCAGCCGGAGCGTTATTTTTTATGAATGTGAGCTCCTCTCCCTCTTCCCCGACCACATCCATGACACGGGTAGTATCTTACCTTTTCAGGAGCCCACGGACTTAGCGGAGGCAATTTATGATGGACGAACAAAGATCACAAGACCTCCTCCACAAACTCCTGTAGATCCTGACTCAGACGACGACCATCCTGGGGACTCTGCACCAACCATATTGGACTCATCCTTAACGCCGGAGACACTTCAACATGACGTGGTCGTGGCATGGGGAGCCGCTTCTACTCACATAACTCCAGCATATTCTTCCTCATCAATACGGGGAGAGAGCATCCCTTCACCGGCGAAACGTGACCAGACACTTGACCATTCTGATACAACGGCAGCGCAACGACATCACTGACTGATGACCCTAACGAGACAGCTGCGATATCTACACCTACAAACGACCAACATCTTCGACGAAGAACAAGAGATCGATTACCTTCATTCAAATTACGGGACTCTAGCGACAGCTTATTGACAGCCTTACCTCCTTACGACATTAACATCGCGGGCCATCATGTGACGGACGACCACCTTCAAATGCATTGGGCGACTGTACTCTTGGCAAAAGCTCCAGGTCCTCCGCGTGAATCCACAGAATCCGTCATGACCCTCCTCCAACATGGGCCTGCAGAAACAGATATAGAAAGTAACAGCAACGTAACTCCAAAAACAATGAGAGAGGCGCTTAATAGCCCTAAAATTAACGAATGGAAAGCAGCGATCAAAAAGGAATACGATGGAATTCGCGAGAGGAACGTCTTCAGAGTCGTCCCTATTCCTATTGGCAAGCGAGTTCTCAGAACTAAATGGGACTTCACTATTATGAAAAACAAGGATGGCTCGATCCGCAAATACAAGGCCCGATGGGTTGTCCGGGGATTCGCCCAGCGAGAAGGCGAGGATTTTGATAAGAGCAAATTGTATGCTCTTGTGGTCAGTTTTTCCTCTGTCCGAACAGCCCTGGCAATGGCGGCCCAATGGAAATGGCCAATCTATCAACTGGATGTTGTAGCAGCCTTCTTATATGCAGACATTCACGAGGAATTATACATCAGTCTACCGGAAGGATTTAAGGATTGATGTAAAGGTGATGCTTGTCACCCGCCAGTTTCTTTTCTCGTGAAAGCCTATAGTGGTCCGGCTGAAATTTTGGAAAGGCGTCTTACCACAAGTGTACTAGCACTCTTGTACGACGTCACTTGACCGACCTTCTGAGACTCGTTTCTGATTGCCTTGGCTGTATAGACTCCGGGAGTACAACTGCGTGTTCGGTCAGCCCTTTGTCGTCTCCTTTTCTGAGCCGTGTTGCCCGCCTCTTCACCGGTACTTGGTGCTCTTCTTGTTGGCATTTTTTCCTGATTTTCTGGTGCTCTTGCGAGCGCAACCGTCGTACCTGCTATGGACTCAGTGAAACTACCCAAGTTCAGTGGGGAGCGACGAGATTTTGACGTATGGAAGAAACGTTTCCGTGCATTTGGCTTGATGCAAAAGTGGGCTCCGGCTTTGTCGTCGGATGGTGCCGCTTCCTCTCAACAACAAGTCGACATGTACTCCACATTGATTCTTGCGCTGCCGGAGGACGACCTTTCCATTATCGAGAATGTTAGCGAGGATGACAAGACCTGCGGCCACACTGCATGGACTGCGTTAGTCAATCATTATGAGGACGATGGTATTTACCGGTGTACGGAACTATTGCAGGACTTGGAGACGCCGCAAGCGGACGGCGAGAGCGGCATTCAATACCTTAACCGGTTAGCTCGACTGCAACGACAGCTTGCCCGAGGTGGGGACGTCGTCCACGACCGGCGTATCATCATGTACTTGGTGAAGGGCCGCCTGCGCAGCGAATACCACTCCATCACCGACACGTGGGACGTACACGACCTCAGCATGGATACCGTCAAGCGTGATCTTCGTCAAAAGGGCATGCGCATCGAGAGTCGTGCGCAATCACATACAACGGAGCCCCCAACACCTACGGCTTTTGCAGCGTCTCATGATGACTCAACGACTGAACTTTTGAAGCGGCAAGTCTCCGAGCTCCAAGACCAACTGAAATCTCTTCAAGGAGCTGCGACTACTCGTACCTCATATGGCAGAGGCGGAGCGAGAATTTTTCGTGGTGTTTGCTATGGCTGTGGTAAGAAGGGCCATCGCAGGTCCGAGTGCCCCGTCAACAACACCGGGGGTAACTCTGCGCAAGTGGACTCCCCGGTTGCTTTTCCGGCGGTCATGGACGTGACAGCCACCCATGCGAGGCCATTCTCCGAGGCTCGACACATGTTCTAGCGCGATGGGGAAACGTGGATGTGGTTGGCCGACAGCGGCGCCAGCCATCACATGACTAGTGTACGCCGTGACTTCTGTGAGTATCGAGCGCTCACCGACCGGCTTTGGGTGAAGGGTATCAGCGCCCGCGCTGTTGGAGTGGGCTCGGTCCGCATCATTGTGACGGCTGAAGATGGAGAGGAGATTCCTGCCACGCTAAAGAATGTGTTCCACGTTCCTGAGCTATCCCGTCGTGCGTCGTGGTCTTACCATCGGCTTTTCAGCCTCACCCAAGCTCGGCGACAAGGTCATTCTGTGGTGTTAGCTGATCCCGTGGACCACCTTCGTCTTCATGCCGGTCATGGTGGTGGCGTGGTGGTTCCGTTGGAGCGCGCGCATTTGTTGGTGTGGTTGCCGGCGCGGGTTGCTTTGTCGAATCCTACCGCTTCGGTCGCCACTGCGCCATTGGAAAAACGGTTGTGGCATTCCCGACTCGGTCACCTTGGCGAGTCGCAATTGGACGGGCTCTTGGCCACTGAGGTGGAGGGTGTGGCGTTTCCTGCGTCGGAGAAGTTGGGCTTATGTGAGACGTGTGCTGTGTGTAAGTCGCACGTCCGCCGTATCTCTCGTGAGCCGGCTGACCGGAACGTTGGTGTCTTTGAGGTCCTCGGCTTAGACTTCTGCGGTCCTATGAGTGTTCCATCCTTGGGAGGACGCCGGTACAGCTTGTGTGCGGTTGATTTCCGGAGCCGTTTCATGCTGCATGATGCGGTCCGCTCCAAGGATGAGGCTCCCGCCTCGTTCCGTCGCATGTTGACTACCATCCGTTCTCTTGGGCACACGGTTCGTCGTCTTAGGGTGGACAATGACACGGTGTTCTTAGGTGATGCCTTCCGAAACCTCTTGGATGAGTTCAACATCGCTGTGGAGATCACTGCCCCTTACACGCATTGGCAACATGGCCGGATTGAGCGGCAGTGGGGGACATTGGTCCCGATGGCGCAGTCAATGATCCAGCAAGCCGCGCTGCCTAAATCGTATTGGGCTTTAGCGATGGCCGCTGCGGTGCATGTCCGCAATCGTGTGCATAGTAGCGGAGCCGGCGGTGTACCTTTCACCTTGGCGACCGGTAGACGAGCTGATTTGAGCTCCATGCGGGTCTTCGGCTGTCCGGCCTATGTCCACGTTGACAAGTCTCAACGCCGCAAACTTGACGATCGCGCTTGGAAGGGTGTCTTTGTGGGCTATACTTCCGAATCCCCTGCGTGGTTGGTGTACAATCCTGCTACTCGTCGGGTGGTGAGCAGCCGTAATGTGGTGTTCGATGAGGCTGCAGTCCTCTCCATGGGGGAGAGCAATGCGGAGCAACGCACTGATGATGAAGAGGACAGCATCCCGCGCACCATGTGTAGCGAAGAACGGGATACACCTTCGGGGGAGTCGCCGCTACGGGAGTCGCGGCAGCATTCCGGGTCGACGGAAGATGAACGGGACATGCATTCGGGGGAGACTCCACGTCCAAGGTATAATCTTCGATCCACTGCCGCACCACAGCAATGCGTACCCAGTCCAAGGTATAATCTCCGTTCAGCGGGCGCTTCGGGAGATGGATGGACTACGGGAAGTACCGCGGCTATTAAGTCATCCAGCAGCCCGACCGTTCAAGAGCCGGTGTCATACAAGCAAGCGCTGAGGAGTCCCCAATCGGGGGAGTGGGAGGCAGCTATCAAGAGCGAGTACGACTTACTTGCATCTCGGAAAACCTGGACATTGGTCCCTTGTCCTGCCGGTCGCAAACTCGTAGATTCCAAGTGGGTGTCCAAGCTGAAGCGCGATGCCAATGGACAGATTGCAAGGTACAAATCAAGACTTGTGGCTCGCGGGTTTACTCAGGAGAAGGGTGTGGACTACCACGAGACCTTCGCTCCCACAGTGAGGGTGATTTCTATTCGAACGTTGCTCGCGCTTGCTGCTTATAATGATTGGGAGGTGGAGCAGCTTGATGTGGTGACGGCATTTTTGGAGGCCGATATCGAGGAGGAAATCTACATGAGGCAGCCGGAAGGATTCCGTCACTTCGACATCAATGGAGAGGAGCGAGTGTGCTTGTTGAAGAAATCATTGTATGGCCTCAAGCAAGCTCCTAGGAACTGGAATAAGACCATCACAGCATGGCTAGAGGAGTATGGCTTTACCCAATCCAAGGTGGATCCCGGCATTTACGTCTTCATCAAGGAGGGTGAGCTTTATGTCTTGGCGTTGTACGTGGACGACAGCATCATCGTCGGACCAGCGGGTAGCTTCATCGTTGGGTTCAAGTCGGCTTTCGGCGAAAGGTTCAACGTGCAAGACCTCGGTCCAGTGTCTTGGTTGCTTGGCATGACAGTCGAGCGTGATCGTGGCAGCCGCACCATCAGGATTGGACAACAACAATACGTCTTAGATATGCTGGAGCGCTTCAACATGATGGGCTGCAAGCCGGTGGGCTCACCTATGGCGGTCGATGCTTTGAGCAATTGTGTGGAGACGTCGACATCGAGGTTGCCTCCCGGTCTAGTGCCGTACCAAAGCTTGATCGGCAGCTTGTTGTACGCTTCCGTAAGCACACGGCCCGACATCACCATGGCTGTTAGCCACCTTAGTAGGTACATGTCCGACCCCTCTCAGTCACATTGGGAGCAAGCCAAGAGGGTGCTCCGCTACCTCAAGGGGACCGCAGATTTGGTCTTGATGTACGGTGGCGCACCCTCATCAAAGGTGGTAGGATGGTCAGATTCTGACTACGCGAGTGATATTGGCGAGCGGCGCTCTCGCACGGGGTATGTGTTCATGCTCAACGGTGCAGCGGTGAGCTGGAAAAGTCAGCGGCAACAAACTGTGGCGTTGTCGACAGCGGAGGCAGAGTATATGGCGGTGACTGCGGCCACTCAGGAGGCGATGTTTTTGAAGCAACTACTCCACGAGTTTCACTAAGACTCCGGGTCTCCCATCACAATTCACGAGGACAATCAGAGTTGTATTGCACTCAGCAAGAATAGCATGACGACCGGACGCAGCAAGCACATGGACGTGAGGTACCACTTCTGTCGGGAGAAGGTGGAGAGCGGAGACATCGAGGTGCAATATTATGCGACGGAGAACATGCTTGCTGATGTGCTTACCAAGCCATTAGTAAGTGCAAGGCATGGCAAGTTGTGCAATGCCATCATGGGATTGCCTGCGAAGCAAGGGGGAGTGTTGCGAGACATGGTTTTGTGTGGTAATCAAGTTGCTACACAGCAATGTTGGTCGAGAAGCATCGTGATAGTACGGCTGTGACTCAGCACAATAAGATGATAAGCCAATCAACAATAGAGAGGTTGCTGATAGTGGCAAGTTGCTGAGCGTTAGATATCATCTAAAGGCTCAGAATATATGTTGGCGTGTGCTCAGCACAAGGTGAATACGTGTCCTGTGATAGGCAAGTGCTTGGCACTTGCTGAGGGTGAGATGACATGCAGTGTCACTCACCGAGTGTAAGCATTCCTTATTGCCCCCTCAACTTTGACAACCTCACTTCCGTTGACAATCGTTAAGCCCGCAGATGCGCACCTGGAAAAGCATAGCAACGACGTGGAGTTCCCGCCAATGCACCCATCCTGCCGCCACCGATTAGTCGCCGAATAAAAAAGTGTGGGCAAATTTTCGCCGAAAACAGAGTAGCGTAGAACTAGCCTGTCGAAACGCAACCTTCACCAAGGGCTATTTCACACGGATGAGGGAGCTCGACAACTTCAAGTGAAGCTGATACCACTTGCATGTGGTTGTGGGGGCGATATTCCCACCCAAAATGGCGCTGCACGGGCCTACACGATACTCGCGCGGTTCGGAGGATGCTTGCCTCAGTCCGACCGATCCCTATCTCGTGCCTATTCTGACGGATTTTGGGTGACTTTCGTGGTTTCTATGGCTCGAGATGTAGGCGCAAAGTAGCATGCCTCACAACGAAGTGACACCGACAGGGCACTTGCAGAGCAGGAAACCGAAATTGCTACGCGCCAGCTCGGTTTTGAGGCCGCTCCGAAAGTACTAAAATAAAGTACAGGTTTTTTTGTGGATCCCCTATATATATACGTAGCGATCGTCGCTGGATAGTCCATACCCATACTTTACATAGTCCATACCAAAATACTCATACCCCCTGACGGAATTGGCGGCACAGTATTTCAGTATTTCTGGCTTACGGATTTGAATAACTCGCCCGCCCGCCCGACCCGGCGCGACTATACTCGCTGCCTACCCCACACGATGTTCCGGTGGTCGGCTCCCGGCCAGTCCACCTGGAGTAGCCGCGGCCGCCTTCGGACTATCACAGCGACTGGTCTCCCGTGTCGCTTGCCACGATGTCTCTCTTCGCCGCCCGCCCTTTCGCTAAGACGAGCACGACGTTCCTCGCCGCAGTCATTCGTTTGAAGCGGCGCCGCCGTATCTAGGACACACAGTCGGACGCCAACCTTTCCTTTCGGATGCTCGAACATGCCGCATGCCAGCGTCGCTCAGCATCAGCAAAACGGCGAGCGAGGTATTTTGAAACGGAGGAGGGGCAGGATAAGTATCGTCACAAAGCGCATCTCTCCCCATGGAATGCCGTGGGATGAGGTGCGGGGCCCGTAGGAAGCGCAGCACCACCGCCATCTCCGCGCGCCTCGTTGTCAACGGGCGGTGACTCGCCCATCTTCTCACTATCGTCGGGCTGCGGGAAGGTGTCACTCACGGGGGTGGCAGGCGGCTGACGAACGTGTCGCTCGTGTCGTAGCAGTCGCAGCCCGCCTGGTTGTGATTCGGCAGGTCCGCGCGCCGGATGCCCGGCAAGTGGGGGTCCGAAACAGATGTAAAGCACTTATGTACAGTGAGCCAAAATACTAAAATACTCCCTCGGGTGGCGCCAAGGGAGTATTTTGATGAAAATAGCCCCCCCGCGAGGCGAGGGAGTATTTTGAAATACTAAAATACTCGTAAAAATGTAATCGCGTCAGGGTCGCCGCGACACAGTATTTTAGCACCGCGCTCCGCGCGACATCGTTGACCAGCCGGCGCGACTGCAAGTAGCGGGTGTCCATAACTACGTAAATGTTCTGTATGGTACGTTTGAATTTTTTTATTTTTAACGTACAACACCTCCTTCTCTTCTTCTACCTACGAGGCCATGTACGATGTACTACAAATAGAAACCGCGGAGAATCTGTGAGATTCTGTGGCTTCTTCTTCAGTACCATTTGTACCGACCGCTCACAGGGTCACGACCGACCTTACCGACCGCTCACCGCAATCAACCTTCGCACGACCTTTTGCTGCGCCATGACGGAACCACCGGCTCCGCCCCTGTGGGTAGCTTTGCGTGGGAAAATCAAGAAATTAGTTGCTAAAGCTGTGCCCCTTGCTCGATGTGTCGTTACTATGGAGTAGCCGAGCGAGGAGTTGGCGGAGGATTTAGCCCGGTACGTGGACGCTTACAACGAGGAGCCGGACCTAGTAGCGTCGTTTCCAGAATGGAACAGGTCATACGGCTCGAGCGAGTGGAAAAACAAGCAAACTACCAAATTTTCGGGGGATGTCACGACTAGAGTGAGGAGCTGGCAATTCAACTTGATGAGGTATGTTTGCTACACTGACGACATGGCTTTACTAAACGTAATTACGTACGCTTGCTCTCGCGTTTCTATTCCCCGCACGCTCTAGCAACTGCTAGTGGCATATCGGAACGTTTTCTTCGTTGACGTCCTGCAACTCATCTAGTCTGTCCGACTGCATTTCCAGGGAAGTTGGAAGACTCGCTAGTTTCCAAAACGTTTCGCACGGGAAGAATCTAGGACTGAAGAATGTCGTGTAATTTTCCCGCGCACAATTGTCATCATCCAGCATGTAGTCTAATTTTAAGATTGCGTGCCGCCGCAACATGTTTTTCGTCTTTGTTATTCACCCGCGCTGCCTTCCCTATTAGGTTTCTGCCTTACCTTGAAGAGTGCCCACCGGAGAATAAGGGCGCGATAGCGTTGATGCTACCTCCGGTGAGTGTGCTGCTGCACGAGACGGCGTACAAGGCCTCTGGCTCGACACAATATAGTTTGTCGGTGATTTTTCCGACCGCGGCGATAATGGCGGTCAAGGGAGCCCAATTGGTCTACGCGGCGAGCAACCAGCCGCTACCATGTGAGGATATATGGTTTTACGGCGGGCGTTGGGCGCTACTACCACCATACTCAGACTGGGAGGTAACCCCCCCCATTCCCCTTCGCGCGTGCCATCCTTGTATTTTAGCATCTACCAACCCCGCTGGATATGACGTCTCCTTGTCGTTAATGCTATTATCTATTTACAACGAACTAATTATGCCTTTATGTGCCGTTAAGGTATACGTGAAACAGACTTTGAAGACCCTTGTGCTCCACCCGGACTTAAAGAAATTGTTTCGAAAGCCCATACGGAAGGCTGTTGCGGCTTGGGTCATCCCCGAGGTGCGCCTTCTGCCTGAGCGCGCAGGATACAAGCGGGAGCACCCCAAGCTCGCTTACAACAAAACAGGTAAGCTTACTAGTAACCACATGTTTTTTCGCATTGACTACTACTGCCTTTCAGTTTTCTGTTCTGTGAGGTTAACCATGCAGAGCTGTTTTGAGTTCATTATATTCATATTTCTGTCACTTGCAATAAATGGACACAATACGTTTCTGATGCTTTTTTTATATGTTATAGGCATTCGTGGTGCGCGGGAGGCCGTTGCGCGCGAGGAACGTGCCCTTGCCCGCAGGCAAGCAGCTGCTAAGCGTGAACATGCTGCTGGTCGAGGCTCCCGGGAGACTCATCGATCGGGATGCGGACGTGTTGAGGTTGGAGTGCCGGTGGCGGGCAATATGGGGGCGGAGGATTCGACGGAGCGAGATGTGCCCTTCGTTTCAGGTGAGTTGGTAACAAAGAAGGGGACATCGGTGGTGTCTTCGGGGGAAGCTCCCGTGGTAGAGGCAGAAGCATGCAGCGAGGAGAAGGAACATGTGGGGGTAGTAGATACATGTGTTGTAAGTAATACCGTATACGCATTAGTTGCAGATAGCTACTGTAAGCTACTCTAGATATGATTAGTACATGTCTAGATCGGACATACCGATAAACTGTTTGACTCGGTACAGAGCTGTCGCTAGGCTACAGCTCTCACACTTCTATTGTCCCGACACCACGCATGTAGGCTAGTTGTCGCCGTAACTGTTCCATTTGCGGGATTGTGACTGTAACTACGTTTGCGTAAGCTGTCTTCCACACTAACTGTGTTTGCATGGTTCAATAGGTTATGGGCCCCCGCCTCACGTCACTCACGCGCGACAACCTGGTTCGGCGAGCTGCGATCGACAGCTCTCCCGCAGAAGGCAAGTTCATCTAGACACCTAGTACTTTCAACTTGTAGTCGGCGGTATCGCCAGTATAAACTGCAATTTAAAACCCGCCACCACCCCTCTTAAGTCAGCCACCCGACGGAGATAGCCAGCCACCCACACCGACGCACTCGTCGTGTGTGGACAGGGTGCACACAGGTCCAAGCTGGAGAACGGGGGGGTGCACCATCGGGTGAATCCGCATCCACAGGTTGCACGCCAGCCGTAGCTTACCTTTTTATTTTTATATTCTCATAGCGAATCGGCCACCAGCGCAGCGCTCCACCTGTCCTTGCCTTGGCCTCGATTTGTGCCCCACACTGGGTGGAGGATACATAGAAGGTGCTCTGAGACACCCCGGGGCTACAGGCCGAGGGGTCGGCGGGCATCAAGCCGTCTCTTTGCAAACCGCTGTTAGGCACGAGTCCGGCTAGCGGTTTTTACCGCTGCCTGTTTTTTATTCCGCTCTTTCTTTTTCGCCCTCTGTCGAAATGGCGCCGAAAACCCCGCCTGTTTCACCTCATGACTCCCCTGAGTCAGGCTCTCACCAAAGCACCCTCGATCAACCCCCGGATACTCTCGCACTGCTCGTTGCGCAAGTGGCGCAGTTAACATCTCGTCTCGACTCGCAGTCGGCCGAGGGTGCTGTTGCTGCTGCGGGTGCTAATCCGCACCCCCCTGCAGCTCAGCGCCGCCACAATGCTCACATCGAACCCGTCCGGGACAGCCACGACGGCCACACCCTCCACCTACTTGACCATCCCCACCCTGGTTACGTACCCCCGGACGCAGAAATATTCTTTGCTGCTGCTACTCCTGCAGCTCATGTTGGCGACCCCACATTCGCACAGCGCCGTCACGATGCGCCCCGCGAGCCCTCGCGTACCGACGCGCACCACGACCCCTCGCATCACGCCATCCGGGTTGATCACCTCCCACCACCTCCCCCCTTCCCCCCCGCCGGATATTCCCTTCAACACCCCGGCTCTCATATCCCGGAGGCGCCCTCTCTTCTCGCCCCCCCCTACCGTGACCACCCGCACTCGTACGGCCCGCCGCGTCCCATGGCCGGCCGCTCTCCCTTTCCCGGTGGCCCACCTCCTCCCTTTCATGGCCGGCACTCTCCCCCAGTCCAACATGGCGACCCCGCCACCCGTGGCCGTCGTCGCCCCACTATTGACCCGGTGGTCATCAACCGGGCGGCACACGAAGCCCCCGGCTTCGACAAGGACGCCCTCAACCGGTCCATGAAGATGTCGGTCCCCGTCATGTGCCCGACCACGGACTTTAAGCAATGGAAGAGGACCTTCCTTAATTTCCTCTCCATCAAGGCCGCATACCTCATTCCACAGCTCGCCATCCGCGACTCCGGCGTCTGGCTCGACGAACAAGCGCAACACTACGCCTACACGCCGCTTCTCCATGCAGCCAGCGCGAATAAGCGCGCTGACTAAGGGATGAAATGCGTTTCTCCAGCACGCCCTGACTGCGCCGCTGCCGCGTGGGACATCCTATGTGAACGCCTCGACTGTCGGTCTTTTGCTCGCTCCTTGTCCCTCCTGGACAACCTGACGGTCAGACAGCGCCCTGGTCAGTCCCTCAGTGACTATGTCCACTACATGCGCCAGACCTTTGACGACTACAACGACACATGCCAATTGGTTGATGGCTCCGTTGCCATCCACCCCCACCACCTCGGTCTCCTCATGCTGCGCGGTATCTCCAGCAGCGGCCCACACGGTCAGGCGAAGCAATGCGTCATCAACGCCTTTGACACGGACTACATCATGTCGGCTGATGAAGTGATGGCCAGCATTCTCCACCTTGCGCACAACATGGACGACGACCCTGCTCCGGACACACCCGCTCCGGCCATATCACCCCCTTCCATCTCCGCGTTCGTCGCTGCGGGCCGCGGCTCGCACAGCGGTCGAGGCCCACCACACCGTAACCCTCGCGGCCATCGACCCAACAAGTGTGGCGTTTGTGGCAGCCTCAACCATCTCATGTCCGCTTGCACTGCCACGGATGACGCTATCCTTAAGTGGAATCTCGCCAAGCGTAGGCTGACAGTCCAGAAGTACGGCGCCGCCGACGGCACCCCCTCTGCTCACGCTGCGCTGCTGAGCGACGTCCCTGCCGACGACGCCCCCGCCGATGACACCGACTGCCTACCCACCCTCGAGGACTGCGCTGATGACTACGCTGACGACGAGGTGAGTGTCCCATTCAGCTCTGTGGCATTCTCCTCTTCCCTCGCCCCGGGTCGTAACCTGTCAAAGTTTTGGGTCGTTGATTCCGCCTGCTCGATTAACCTCACTGCGTTCCGAGATGACTTCGTGAAATTCACGCCCCCCTCCGCTCCCTCTCGCGTGGGCGGTGTCGGCGTTGACGTTAAGGGCAGTGGCTCAGTGCGGATTTCTGTCAGACTTGCCTCTGGCCAGCTCATTCACCGCACTGTGTATGCACTCTACACCCCTGACCTATCATCTCGCTCCGCACAGCGTATCGGCAGACTACTTAGTGTCAGCTGGATGCAAACTCACAGCGGCTGTGAATTCATATTCCCCTCCAACTCTGACACTGGTTTGCTTTTGGTACCCACATGCATGGGTGTGCTAGAACCGTCCGGAAACGGTCTCTACCTCCTTCCCCACAAGCCAAACCTCCCTTCAAGCCCATCCGCACCGGCGGCACTTGACCCCTCACCTCAGGTTGCCCTTACTGCCCAGTGTGATCCCGTCCTATGGCACCGTCGGTTTGGCCACCTCAACATGCAAAGCCTTCAGGCCCAGCATACTCACGGTGTCCCGACTAGCCATGTGTTACCTAGCGCTGTAACCAAAGTTTCTTGCGACTCTTGCTTACTTCACAAAGCCACAGCTGCACCACGCAACACAGCCGCTTGCGCGAAGCCATCCCACCCCCTCCTCAACCTGTCCGCAGACCTCTGGGGCCCGGTCAATGTCCCCTCCCCACATGGCCTCCGTTACTGCTTGCTCGTCATCGACCACCACACCAACTACATGTGGGTGCGGTTCCTTAAGTCTAAAGACGACGCATGTTCGGAATTGGAAACCATCCTCTTGGACATCAAACACCTGCATGCCCGCCATCACTTCCAAGTTCCGCGTCTTCGGCTGCGCCGTTTTCGCAAAGGTCCCCGACAAACAACGTCGGAAACTCAGTGAAAAAGAATTTCGCGGCGTCATGGTGGGCTATCCCCCTGACGCACCCGCGTATCGTGTCTACAATCCGGAAACGCATCGTATCACCACTTCCGTACATGTTGTCTTTCAGGAAGACACCCCAGGCTTCGACACACAACCCTCCGTCGACTCGACCATCACAGACTCTTCGGACGACGTACCCGCAGACTCACCCATGTCCAACCCCATTGACCTCACATTACCCACACCCCTACCCCCCCCCGGCAGCCTCTCGCCATGCTCGGCTCCGCTCCCACCCCATTCGCTACGGCGATATGGTTGCCCACTTGTCCGACTACCCACCAACCCTCGTAACGGCGTGTTGTGATCCTGAACAAGGCAAAGCTCAAGAGGACATCTTTGAGCACCCTCACGTCCCCGACCTTGTCACTGGTCCCCCACACACACCTGCCGGCACGTCCCCTACTGCCATCGCCCTCCTCTCCGCCCGAGAGTGTGTGGAACCAAAATCCTACCGGGCTGCACTGGACAGCGCCCAAGCCCCCCAATGGCAAGCCGCTATGCAACATGAATATTCCTCCCTCATCAGCAACGGCACGTGGGACCTTGTGGACCCCCCCCCCGGCCGCATGGTCGTTAACAACATGTGGATCTTCAAAGTCAAGTCGGATACAGCCGGCGACGTCTCCCGCTTCAAAGCGCGGTTCGTCGCCAAGGGGTGTAGTCAACGCGCTGGACTAGACTACACGGAGACCTTCTCCCCGGTCATCCGCATGGCCAGCCTGCGTCTCTTCCTAACCATCGCAGCCGCCCGCGACCTTGAACTCTGCCAGCTTGACATCGACACAACGTTTCTCTACGCCCCCATCCGGGAGGATGTGTACATCCGCCAGCCCCTCGGCTTCACCGATGGAACGTCCAAGGTTTGCCACCTCAAGCGTTGCCTCTACGGCCTTAAGCAGTCCCCCCGCGAGTTCAACATGCTACTTCGTGCGTGGCTCGTCGACCATGGATGGCAACAATGCGTCTCCGACCCGTGCATCTACATCTTTCGCACCGGCCACGTCTTCGCCATGAGTGCCATGTACGTCGATGACATTCCCGCGGCTTGCAATGATGCCACATGGCTCGCATCGTTCAAAGCCCAACTCGGAGCACGGTTCAAGATCAAGGACCTCGGCGACCTCTCCCAACTCCTCGGCATGCACATTACCCGCGATCGCTCCACGCGCACAATCTCGCGGGACCAGTCCAAGTACCTGCGCGACATCCTCGCCAAGTACGGCATGTCCGACTCTAAGCCGTCGCCCCTTCCGATGGACCCGGGATTCCTCGCCGGCCTTGCACACTTGAACTCGCCCTCTCTCACATGAGTGGCCAAGGACGTCTACCCCAGCCTCCTGGGCAGCCTCCAGTACGCCGCCGTTCGTACACGCCCCGATGTCTCCACGGCGTTGAGCATCCTCAGCTCTGCCCAAGCCTCGCCCACCGAGGCACACTGGCATGCTCTGAAAAAGGTCCTCCGCTACCTCCATGGCACCATCGACATGCGCCTGACGTTGGGGGGGGGCCTGGACCACATCCTCCAACTCACAGGCTTTGCCGACGCTGATTGGGCCAACGACAGCAGCACCCGCAAGTCTCGCTCCGGCTATCTCTTCACCCTCGGACGCGGGCCAGTCAGTTACAAGTCCAAACAACAGACTTGTGTGGCTCAATCCACGTGTGAAGCCGAGTACTACTCTGCGGCCGACGCCACCAAGGAGGGACTCCACCTCCGACAACTCATGGGGGAAATCTTCAACTCCCCCATCACCGAAACCACCACCATCTGGGAGGACAACCAAAGCGCCATTGCATACTCCCAGAATGCCTTGGTCAGCGAGAAGACTAAGCACATCGGTCTGAAGTGGCACTTCCTCAACGACCACGTGGAGCAGGGAACCATCAAGTTGAGGTACCTCCCCACTGACCAGATGGTGGCTGACATGCTCACCAAACCCCTCCCAGGACTTGCACTAGCAAGACACCGAAGTGCGATCCTTGGAGGACAAGACCCAATGCAACGCTTCATCCCGTAGCTACCTTAAGGGGGAGTGTTGTAAGTAATACCGTATACGTATTAGTTGCAGATAGCTACTGTAAGCTACTCTAGATATGATTAGTACATGTCTAGATCGGACATACCGATAAACTGTTTGACTCGGTACAGAGCTGTCGCTAGGCTACATCTCTCACACTTCTGTTGTCCCGACACCACGCCTGTAGGCTGGTTGTCGCCGTAACTGTTCCGTTTGCGGGATTGTGACTGTAACTACGTTTGCGTAAGTTATCTTCCACACTAACTGTGTTTGCATGGTTCAATAACAGGGCCTTCGAGTTTGGTAGGGGTAGAACGCATCGAGGCTGTCAGCATCGCAGCCGCTAGTGCCGCATCAGGGGACATAGTAAGACAAGTGCAGCAGGCACAAGAGGCACGGAAAGCAGCGGATGCTCGCATAGAGGCGCGCCTAATAGTTGCCCAGGCACGGTGGGAGCAGCAGGAGAGGCGGAGGCTGCCGGTGCTGTTAGCAGGAACACGGCAGCTGCAAGCTCTTGGTCGGGACGCGGAGGTAGAGGCATTCAAGGCAGCAGTCAAATGGAATAGACAGCAGGCTGACCATGCTGCGCCCAGCAAGAGTAGGCGACTAGAAGACATGTCTAGCCGAGGAGCTAGAATGTTAAGAATGGTTTTAGAACAGCAGTCAGAACAACGCGAAAAACATGTTGTAATTAAAATCAGCATCCGTGTTATTTAACTTCGATTTGTATACTAAGGCTTTTTTGCATTCACCTCAGCATGTTTCTGTGCACTCACCTGCTCAGCAGTTTTTTCTAGGCATTATTACCTTCGCATGTTTTGTGCATTCACCTGCTCAGCAGTTTTTCTTGAGCATTTACTAAACATGTTGTTATGCACTCATCTCAGCAGTTGTTTCTGTGCATTTATCTTAGTATGTTTCTGTGCATTCACCTCCTCAGAAGTTTTTTTTCTGGGCATTTACCTTGGCATGTTTCTGTGCATTCACCTCAGCAGTTTTTTCTGACCATTCACCTGCTCAGCAGTTTTTCTGTGCATTCACCTCATCAGTTTTTTTGAGCATTCACCTGCTCAGCAGTTTTTCTGAGCATTACCTTCGCATGTTTTTGTGCAGTTACCTGCTCGGCAGTTTTTCCTGAGCATTTACTAAAAATGTTGTTATGCACTCATCTCAGCAGTTTTTTCTGTGCATTCACCTGCTCAGCATTTTTTCCTCGAGTATTTACCTTAGCATGTTTCTGTGCATTCACCTGCTCAGCATTTTTTCCTCGAGTATTTACCTCAGCATGTTTCTGTGCGTTCACCTGCTCAGCAGATTTTTTCTCGAGTATTTACCTCAGCATGTTTCTGTGCATTCACCTGCTCAACAGTTTTTTTCTGAGCATTTAGCTTAGCATGTTTCTATGCATTCACCTCAGCAACTAGTTTTTTTCTGACCATTCACATGCTCAGCAGTTTTTATGTGCATTCACCTCAGCAATTTTTTTCTGAGCATTCACCTGCTCAGCAGTTTTTTCTGAGAATATCCCTTAGCATGTTTTTTGTGCATTACACCTTAGAAGCATTCCGGCCGGGGAAAATTTATTGTGTGAAGCAGTTAAATAGTTACAATGATGGCAGTGCCATGTAATGATACAGAAATCATTCACAATTCGCCTTATAACCTAGAGCATGCCATGCAAAGGGACGAGGACACTGTAGCATAGATAACACACATCAAGCATGTACATCCAAAATGCCAACTGTTCCAGAAGGGGGCTAGGCGTCGATCTCGTCGTGTGAGTTCGAATCCGAGTCGTCCTCGCTCTTTGAGTCGGGACCGCCCTCGCTCTGTTGCTGGTGCCGGTCGTCTCCGTCCATTATGGCATCTTCAAAGAGCATAAGTCTCAGGAGGTCTTCATCATGCTCCACCCCAAAGGTTTCCATCTGCTGCTTGGCGTATGCAACCATGGCTTCATTGATGTCAGCAAAAGCTTTACTGCGACCAACACTTAGTTGGCGGGGCTAAAGCCACCTCTTGCAATAAGTACGTGATATGGATCCACACGCGCGATGCAACGATGGGCGGTAATCCTCCAAGGAAGAGTAGCGATATGTTGTTTACTCTCCAATAGACGCACTCACGCTCGCAACAAAGCGATTGGAACAAACGACAAGTAATGGCTAGTCTACCGGCTGCACTGCAGCAATTGCGACGAGTCGCGGCTGATGGAGACTTCCGCGGCGGCTGATGCGCATCACGCGACGACTGAGTCAACGCTATTACCCGCGCTTTGTACAGCGCATTCTTTATTTTATTGTGTTAACTATTGGATTGTTGTCGATAATATTACACGTACTTTCGTACCGTATATTTCTGTTGAATCCGTGATGCGTACTCAGACAGGCTGGCAGTGCATGTGATGCATGGGTGTCCTTGTCAGAAATTGCAGAAATTGCATTCTTTACAAAATCACGGATGAAACATATATACCTATTGTTTTGGAGTGGTACGTGAAGGTCAACGCCGAGTTTCTTATTCTATCGCTATATACAGGGATATCTGTACGTTATCGAGCTCGGGAGGGCGGCCAACTCACACTTTGGAGGCTCATATCATTACTAGTATTTTGGTCAGATTGATTTGAATCTAGAGGTTTGCATATCCAATATCATGTGTACGGGACAGTAACTCTAGCGGTTACTGTTACCGTTAATATCGGCGCGGCTTACCTGCAGGGCAACCACCTTGCCCAAGCAGTTAGACGCAGCCAACGACCAACGACTTCCCCAACGGTCAGCTCTAGCTAGCCCGTGCCTTATAAGCCGTAGCTAGCCACGAGCCTAGGCACTCTCTGCTTTCGCGCTCAGCCAATCTAGGCTTCGCGCGAATGCAGTCTCGACTCTAGTAGTCGAGCAGGGTGTCAGTTTTACCTTTTCGTCCCATGCGCACTCGAGCGTCACGCGACACTTCCCCTCGTTCAGCTACGCAGTTCCCCACTATGCAGCCCGAGCAGTCTACATCCGCCGCAGCGGCCGACCCTCACGCTACCACACTCGAACAACGCACAGCCGAACAGATTCGTACGGCGGTTTTGGAATCGGAACAACGCATTACTGAGCAGTTTTTGGCGGCTAACGCTGCCTTACTCGCTCAGCTTCGACAACCGACAGCCACACCCGCTACTACTTATCAACAGCAGTCCATTCCCACCGACGCGACCACAGCGACGGAGGGTGGTAAGGAGGCCCCCGAGCCACCTATCGACCTGCTCGACGACGAACCCGACCCCTCCGCGGCCGAGTTTGTCGACTTCACCTACTACGGCGAAGTCATCCCGGCCGGCCTCGAACGTCCCCCCCGCGACGTCGAGGAGCCACGTCTGTGGACTCTCACGGACGACACCGCCCGTGCCCTAAGCGACAAACGCACCCAAGCCGCATACGACGAGTACCTACACATCGGGTGCTATGCCTTCTTCGACAGTTGCGCCAACGCGGCAATTGGCGAGGCTTTGGACACGTTGTCGCACGGCCCACCTCTACCTACGGAGCAGGCGGCAGCGATTGCCCTCATCCGAGCGGGCCATCGCACCCACACAGCGACGGAGGAGGCCGCCCGTACTCGATTGGGCTTCCTCCGCCTCACCAAGGGCGGACAAACGAGCACAGATGCGGACCGCGTGTTCGCCGAATTGGCACACGAACGCTTCTGCCGACCGCGTCCTACCGCGGTCTCCGGCACATTGGACGCGCTACGCCAAGCTTTCGTCGACCGCACGCTTGAAGTCAGCCTACACGCTGCCAGCAAGGCCGCCGCCGGCGCCGCTTTCGCAAAGGTCACACCGGACAAGCCCAACGGAAAAAACGCATCCTACCGTCACTAAAGACGGTAAAAAGATCCAAAGTACTACTAAAGTACTACTGAACCTCAAAAACCGGGGATGGGTCGGTAGCTCGAATGAGCAACGCCGATCGTCTTCGCTCTGGGCCTGGCCTCCCATCGAGCGCAAGACTGGTGGACAGGGCCGCTGAACAGCGTTTACCATTCACCTCTCCCCACCCGAGCCTAGCTCAAACTGGTCAGTGGATCCGTAGCGACACCAGACGGTACACGCTCAAAGGCGCAGCTTCCAGGGATTTGAATTTTATCCTCCCGACAGCTACCGCGCCATCCACTTCAAAATCTTTACAAGTACCCGTCAAAGTACTACGTCACACCCTGACACCTCATCGCTTACAAAAAGCTTCTTCACCGGTCGGCAGCGCGCCCCATCGCGCCCCTCCGAGCGTCCGGACGTCCCTGTCCGCCGCCAACATCCAACAAACCCAGGTCCCATCAGGCCTGGTCGCGTGCAGCCAACACGTGAACGACTCTCAAAAACCAACCACAAAAGCTAAACATACCTCCTACATCCCTCTCCCTCACTCGAAATCCTACTCGACCGCCATGTCTACGCCCCCTACCCCCCCCCCCCACCTACAGGCAGGCCCTTCTGAAGGACCCCCCGCCGCATGGCCGCTTCACCGACCTCTACCAACCCCGGAACGCACTCGCGGGACACCCCCTGACCCCGTTTCTCACCGCACCCCAGCTCATCCACCCCCAGCAACTCCTGGGCACGCCACTGGACCCCCTCCCTCTCCGCCGTGGCCTACAGACCCCTCTAGTCCTGTCCCCCCCACGGTCAACCGAGACCACGGGACAGGCCGACGACCTCTCCACCAGGACTGTCGACTCCCTCCTCATCACAGGCCAGTACTCCACCACCCCCCCCCACCTCGCTCGGTTCTGGATCCACGGAGTCTTCCTCCCGGATCCATCTCACCCCGACCCGATCGTGTCGGCATGCTCGTTGGCCCGCCGCTGGCTACTCGAAAGCCTGCACGACCTTTCCGATCTCCCCAACCGCATCCGAAATATAATAGGCAGGGAAATCGCCCAACACACACGGTGGACCGCGACCGCTACACGAACCCTCCACCCCACCTCCCCGAAATGCAACGATGTCACCCCCCTGCCAGTCGAGCTCCACACGAGCTTCCAAGAGATCCACCTGACGATTCCTACCTCCTGTGTAGCGGTGGGGCTCCTGTACCAACTGACTTCACGCCAGCGTGAATTCAGTTCGGCCGGTCCAGTGCCCCCCTTCATACTCTCATCCCCTCCGCTCCTGGAAAAACTAAGTCAGCAGAAAATTCGCTTTCTCCGGGCTGCCTCAGCTCCAGGAGTTTCAGGCCGCAGGATGAAGATCCGCTCCCCGATATTCAATGGTATCACCGGCCAAGAAACAGTCGCCCTACTACAGGATCTCCTCACCTCCGACCTCGCGACAGCTCTCACCTCCACAGGTTTCACCCCCCCATCCCACAACCTGTGCAAACTCGAAGACCTACCCGAGCAAGCCCAGTTCACCCTCCAGTTCGCGGACGCACTCCAGCCGTTGGACACTCCCGTCCCGATCGAGTCCGACCCGTCCTCCTTCTGGGTAAATATCCTCCACCTGCCCAATAATCCCATTCATTCACAGTCTGGACCTGTATCCCTTCACATTTTCCCCCGTTCACCCTATGAACCAGTACCCCCTGACCACCACCTTCACACCATCACCATCACACCACCCCCCGTCACAGGACACGTCCCCGGCTTATCCTGGGCTGACACCTGCCTCACCACTGTCCTAGTCCAATCCCGCCACTCCCTCTCCCTACCATGCATCAACTCCGACGGTACCATTCCACCCACACACTGGTTATACACCCTCCTATCCCAAACTGCAACAGAATACCTCACACAACATACCCCCAACCCCACCCATCCTCCCCAACACCCCCTCAGCCTCTACCACTACACAACTCTGAAAAAATTCCCTGATGGCTCGTACTTTCGCTCCCACCCCTCCAACTCGCCCACTATCACCACCAGCATCCAAGTCTCACTCAGTGCCGAAATGTACTGCATACTCATCTCCACCAACGGCACAGTCACCATCCCTCTCACCCACACATACACCCACAGAGGCACACGCATTCCATCCACCTGCACACTCAATGTCAACCCACACCACTACTCCACCTTCGGAAAAGCCCGACTCCAGGACCCCATCTTCACCACCTCTCCCTCTCCGCCGCCCCTCACCATCACAAAAAAATTCACACTCCACCGCAACCCCCCAGCCCTCCTCCTCCAATGGACCAGACACCTCGCAGATACCCATGCCACCAGCCAGTGGCACCTGGAGCCCTCCGACTTCCAACTCCAGGAAGACGAGGACCTCCCTCTCGACCTCTCCTCCCTCCCGGAGATTCAACTTTCCAACACCCCGACCCTCCCAACCCAAAACACATGGCCACTACACCAACCCGCGACCTCACACCCCACCTCAACCTCCTCCTACCACGCCCACCCCTCCCCCCACCCTCCCACCCCCCCCCCGGTCCCACACCCTTACACACAACCTTCCCCTCTCCCCATCATCACCGAAGACTCCTCTGAACCCATGGACTCCTCCGCCTCACCCCCCCACCCCGCCCCCCACACACAACCTCCCTCCCACCCTCCCGTCCCCCCAAACCCCACTCAAACCCTCACCACACCTCCCACCCTCTCCCAACACCCCACCCTCTCCCTCTCCACTCCGCCCTCATCAGCAGACTCCCCTCCCCACACACGCCCCCCCACAGACCCCTCACTCAAACCAGCACCCCCAGTAGGGATTACCAAACCCTCACGCCCCTCCCGCAAGCAACCCTCCCCAACCCCCCCAACTCGTGTCCCCCCGCACCCCTCCCTCACACCCCCCCGTGCCCCTACCCCTCCTCCACGCACTCTCAACCCCAATCCCCCCCTACCCACGGACACCCAACCCCCCCCAACCGCCCCAACACACCATTCCCTCCCATCCGACACCCTTGAAGACGAGGAACTCGACCTCGACGGCTACTCCAACCTGTCGGAGGACAACGCGGCGACCCCTGGGACCCCACCGACCGCCGCTAACTCCCCCAATCAACCCACCATGTCCCCCCCGGCCGAGCAGGCCGACTATCATCATTAGGTCCCCCCAGGACGAAACGGAGGTTAGACCCCACACCCCTTCCCCCACCCCCCAACCAGACATCCGCGCTCATACTGTAACCACCGTACCTCGATTCACTCTACCGGCCCACTTCAGCCCCCGCACCTGCCGCACAACTATGCATCAATTTTTAATCGACTACAACCTGGACTCTGGTCTTCCCACCCCTATCGGCTACCTTGATTCCTCTGCTGTCC
>JAPMLY010002458.1:0-48494 GCA_026401115.1 Tetraselmis chui
CCACTCAAGACAACGCCCTCCTCACCTCACTCCGGGACAAAGCCACACACATCACCGACCCTCACACATACAAACAAGCCTACTGCGATTTCTCCCCCCGCAAAACACACGCCTCCCTCCTACCCCGCCTCACCCCCCTCTGGAAAAGCAACATTACCACATGGCCACAAGTCCTCCTCAGAGCCACCTCATCCTCCTTCATCCTCAAATCATGCAAATCCATCACCACACTCACGGGGTCCACCACCCCCCTCTCAGTTCCCATCCGCCTCCTCGCAGCAATCCTCACCGAACCCCTCGATACTATACACAACCGCCTCCCCATCACAAGCCTCAATACCAACCAAGCATCCCCCCCCACCACTATACATCCCTCGTGGATCCCCCTCCTCTCCCCTCACCTCCCCCGTTCACCCCCCACCCTCCAATCCGGCATCTGCACCTCCCACACCACTCACTCCACCCCCACCGCACCCACCACACACTTAGACACAGAATACCTCACCCCCTCCGACCACCACTACCCCCCCTGCGACGTAACACGCATCATCTCCAAACACAAAGACACAGAATACGGCCAAACGCAGTACATGGTCGAATGGGCCCCGGAACACCTCACGGAATGGGACATTCAGCTACAACTCGACGACGGCTTCCGCCTCATCTCCTCCACTCCCACATCGGTATGCCTCCCCTCCCCCTCCCCCACCACATGCTCCATCTGTCATGACCCCCTGCACACAGAACCCTCCTCCACCTGCTGCACATGCCCGCACTATGCCATACACTCCCAATGTCGCCCAGCTCAAGGACCCACCACATGGCAGTGCGAGTGGTGCGCTCGCGGCCAACGACACGACCTTACCCGCCTCCACGAAGTGCAGTGGGCCCCGTGCCTACAACTCCACGACACCATCAGTGAGACCCCCTCCGGCCCCACCGCCCTTACCGCATTTAACTCCGGCTATGTCCCCTCCACCACACCCATTTTGCCAAAACCCGGACCCCCTCCGTGGTCACACCCACTTATCACATTCAACCATGACCCCATCAACCCCGACCTCGACATGCTCCCTACCGGTAAATTCGCTATCCACGCACACCCATCACTCCACGACACCACCATACTCTGCACTCCCGACGGCCGCGCAGTTACTACCCTTAACGGCCCCCGCGTCCGCCACCTCTACCAACTCTTTCGCCCCGACCTCTCGCAGCATACGTTCGAAGAGGAGGTCTATCACCTCCTCACCCGTCTAGGTTCCCGCTCAGAAATCCACTCACCCACGCCCGCCACCACCACCCGAAATAGATGGGCCACCAGAGAAGACCTCCTCACAGCCCTCCGTCACACATTCCGCATCCAGACAGAACTCTACTCCGACCCCCTCAATAAATCCCTTCACTCCCACACATACCACTCCCTCTATCCCGAAGATATAGTCTTCTCATCCAGCGGTAGCAATGCCCCGCACACCTGGCAAGGCACCAACATAGCCAACCCCGAATACGACCACGAATGCATGAGACGAGCCATGGAACACGCAATCACCAGCGCACACCTCACAGCCCCTCACACACCCAGCGCAACCATCCTCATCCTCCCCCGATGGGAACACACACCCTATCGCCACTCCAAATACATCAACTCCCCATACACCCACCACCTTTACACCCTCCCCAATGACGCAAACACATTCCTACCCCCCGACCAACACACTGTTGTATACACAGACGGCTCGAAAAAAGGCAGCTCGACCCCCCTCGGAGCAGCAGCTACCCACCCCGCCTCGGACACCAAAGTCAAAATCCTGGTGACCTCTACCCCTCCCTCCCATACAATAAATCGTGCTGAATTAGCTGGCATAGATGTAGGCCTCCAATTTGGCCGCACCCACCTCCTCACAGACAGTGCGTGCTCCCTCCGCCTCATACAAGGCTACTTAAACTGCCCTTCCGCTTACCGCCACAACATTCATCGCGACACCCTCTCATCTATCACACACACCCTTAAAACCCGCTGCGAAGCAGGCATCCGTACACACCTCGGCAAAATCAAAGCCCACAACCATTCCCTAGGCAACGACCTCGCAGACACCCTCGCAAACCAAGTCGCGGATGGTCACCCACCCGACACTTTATACACCACAGGTTCTGAAGTCACAATAGGCCACTGGACATGGCCATACACCCTCCTCCCACAAACCCTAGGGGACCCCATACCCTACAGATACACCAACCTCAAATCCGACGCACACACCTACAGCACAAAACACACACACACTCCTCTCTCGCAAACAACCAAACACGGAGCCCTCCTCGCCCGCGCCGCGAAGGACGGCGCCGATTTTTCTTACCACAAAAAACACTCAACCCTCACAAATATCCAGTTCACACACAAACAAGAATTCATGTGGGGCGTCCACAACACCCGCCTACTTACTCACAACCCCACCCTGCGCTGCCCCCTATGTGGTCAATTCACCAGCAACGGCCACATGGCCGGTAACTGCCCCTCTATGTCTGGTCTAAGACAGGACCGACACAACAGCGCTCTGCAACTCCTACTCTCCCTACTGGAACGCCACAACGGAGGACGTTGGGAAACCATCACCGCAGACTTCGGTAACAAACCCATAAAATCGTTTGCTTCCCCCACCCCTGCCCACACTCCACTTGACTGCCACCCACCTCACCCCACCCACATGCCCACCCGACTTGTTGCTGCTGACGAAGGTCTCTCGCCTGACTCCCTAACCTCATGCCCCGCCGTCCTCCCCCCTGAGATTCTCCCCCCCCTGCTTCGTCCCCCTGCACACAAACCTGACTTCATCCGCATCCTCGAACCCCGATTCGTTGGTCACTCCAACGGTCGCCGTCGCTACGCGTCCATAAAAAAGATTCAGATAGGGGAATGGAAGTACTGCACAGACAACAACCTCTCCCACACAGCCGACCTCATACGTGACAAATACACACCCCTTGCGAACGCCATCAGAAACCACTGGCCAGGCACAGTGGTCGACATCCTCCCCATAGTCATGAGCCGCACAGGTACACCGCACTCCTCCACCATCACGAGTCTCACCTCCCTTCTCACCGCCCGCACCGACCCTCCTGATAAACTCGTCTCCAAAGCACATCTCGACACATCTCGCATTCTTGCACAACTCCATACGCATACTGTCCAATGGCTGCATCACCTCCTACGCATATACCGCATCAAGTCCCGCACGACCTCCCGCCGCGCATCCGCACATTGCCCCCTCGCACGACCCTGAATGCACACAACCTTCGCCTCTACTTGCACCCTCCCCGGGGGGAGTAAAGCCCCCGAACACCCTTGGAGAGGTTGGACTAGGTGGATAACGGTCTAGCCCTGACTTGTAAGTTCCCTGTATGGCATAGTTGGGAGGGCCCAGAGACAGCAGCCGACGCATCCGGCTTTTTGTGAACAACCGGCGCATACGGTACATGTTGTAAACAATTTCAATTTCAATTTCAATATATCTTCGGGGGATGTAGCGAATTGACGTACAAAACCAATAAACTCTGGGGCTAGCGCCCCAAAATTCGATGTATGATTGTAAAAAATAGATTATTGCGTCATATTTTTTTTACAAGAAAAAGCGGTGGAGGCCACCAAGGAAAAAGAAGAAAAGACATAAGCCCCAGGAACAGAAAGGCATGCATATTGGAAGAGTTTAGGCGGTTCCCCGGGAACCGAGTTCCCCCGGGTGGAAATATATACCAGGTTACCAAATTTCGATTCCTTACAAATTATATTCGCTACATACGCTCCAAACATTGGCGGTTGCGTAATGCGGATATAACGACTATGTAATGTACTAAAATTTTGACATGACATAATGTCCAGACATAGCTAATTCGACAGCTTGTCAAACAACTAGAATAGAACACCATCACCGCCCGCATAGTGTGTGATGAGGAGATCCGCGCTTGATTTCTGACTAGTGAACTTCCACGCCGATGCCACTCGCCTCCATACCCACCGCACGTCGGGTGCCTACATTTGTAAATTATCCCTACATTTGCTATTGCACTCACTGGCGCGGGGGTGGTGGTGGCTCCATCGATAGGGCGCGCCGGCGCGGGGACTTGAGTAAGTTATTATTACTGATGGGGAGAGCGATATATATGGGGCGTCCATATATTATAAATGGTGACTCCGTCCGCGGTGTCCCCTCGACGTTTGCTCCGCTCGGTATACAGTTGGTCGTTGCTCCTAATCATGCCCATAAGCATTGTCGTTCTAGCCGCGGTGCTTGACTTGGGCCGTGGCGAGGAGAATAAGGTTGAGTGTCGCGATCTTTCGCGGCGCGGCGGGTGATGGGATCGTAGTAGGGGACGGCATCAAATTGAAATTGAAATTGAAATTGTTTACAACATGTACCGTATGCGCCGGTTTTTCACCAAAAAGCCGTATGCGCCGGCTGCTGTCTTTGGGCCCTCCCAACTATGTCATACAGGGAACTTACAAGTCAGGGCTAGACCGTGAACCATCTATGTCCAACCTCTCCAAGGGTGTTCGGGGGCTTTACTCCCCCCCGGGGAGGGTCTGATGCGGGGTGATGGCGGTGTGCATTCAGGGGCGTGCGAAGGGGCAATGTGCGGAGGCGCGGCGGGAGGTCGTGCGGGACTTGATGCGGTATATGAGTAGGAGGTGATGCAGCCATTGGACAATATGTGTGTGGAGTTGTGCAAGGATGCGAGACGTGTCGAGGCGTGCTTTGGAGGCGAGTTTGTCAGGAGGGTCGGTGCGGGCGGTGAGTAGGGAGGTGAGACTCGTGATGGTGGAGGAGTGCGGTGTATTTGTGCGGCTCATGACGATGGGAAGGATGTCAACCACTGTGCTTGGCCAGTGGCTGCGGATGGCGTTTGCAAGGGGTGTGTATTTGGCACGTATGAGGTTAGCCGTGTGGGAGAGGTTGTTGTCTGTGCAGTACTTCCATTCCCCTATCTGAATCTTTTTTATGGATGCGTAACGTCGGCGACCGTTTGAGTGACCCACGAATCGAGGTTCGAAGATGCGGATGAAGTCGGGTTTGTGTGCGGAGGGTCGTAGCGCGGGGGGGAGAATCTCAGGTGGGAGGACGGCGGGACACGAGGTTAGGGAATCAGGCGAGAGACCTTCGTTAGCATCAACAAGGCGGGTGGGCATGTGGGTGGGGTGAGGTGGGTGGCAGTCAAGTCGAGTGTGGGCAGGGGTGGGGGAAGCAAATGATTTTATGGGTTTGTTACCGAAGTCTGCAGTGATGGTTTCCCAGCGTCCTCCGTTGTGGCGCTCTAGGAGTAAGAGAAGGACTTGTAGCGCGCTGTTGTGTCGGTCCTGTCTTAGGCCAGACATGGTGGGGCAGTTACCGGCCATGTGGCCGTTGCTAGTGAATTGGCCACATAGGGGGCAGCGCAGGGTGGGGTTGTGAGTAAGAAGGCGGGTGTTGTGGACTCCCCACATGAATTCTTGTTTGTGTGTGAACTGGATATTTGTGAGGATTGAGTGTTTTTTGTGGAAAGAGAAATCGGCGCCGTCCTCCGCGGCGCGGGCGAGGAGGGCTCCGTGTTTGGTTGTTTGCGAGAGGGGCGTGTGTGTGTGTGTGTGTGTTTGGTGCTCTAGGTGTGTGCGTCAGCTTTGAGGTTGGTGTATCTGTAGGGTATGGGGTCTCCTAGGGTTTGTGGAATGAGGGTGTATGGCCATGTCCAGTGGCCTATCGTGATGTCTGAACCCGTGGTGTATGTAGTGTCGGGTGGGTGACCATCCGCTACGTGGTTGGCGAGGGTGCCTGCGAGGTCGCTACCTAGGGAGTGATTGTGGGCTTTGATTTTGCCGAGGTATGTACGGATGCCTGCGTCGCAACGGGTTTTAAGGGTGTGTGTGATGGATAGGAGGGTGTCGCGGTGGATGTTGTGTCTGTAAACTGAAGGGCAGTTTAAGTATCCTTGTATGAGGCGGAGGGAGCACGCACTGTCTGTGAGGAGGTGGGTACGGCCAAGTTGGAGGCCTACATCTATGCCAGCTAATTCAGCGCGATTTATTGTGTGCGAGGGAGGGGTAGAGGTCACCATGATTTTGATTTTGGTGTCCGAGGCGGGGTGGGTAGCTGCTGCTCCGAGGGGGGACGAGCTTCCTTTTTTCGAGCCGTTTGTGTAGACAAAGTCCTGCCAGTTCCAAGCAGGAGTACCTCTTGTGGGGGGTTGTGTAAGATGCTGGCGTTCCGGGAGGGGATATGTGATGGGGTGAGTTGGGTTTGGGGGGAGGTGGTATATGCTTGCTGAGTGGGGTGAGTATGTGTCGAAGAGGTGGGGAGGAGGCGGGGTGATGGTGGGGTTGGGGAGGTGGGTGTCGTAGATAGATTCGAGGGTGTTGTGAAATGCCGTCATGGCTGTGGGTGGCGGGAGGGTGGAGAGTGCGAGGGGGTTGGCGACGAGGTATATGTCGACCATCTATCTCGTGCCAAATGGGGTGGGGGTGAGGTTGCCAGTGTGTTGGTCGGGGGGTAAGAAGGTGTTTGCGTCGTTGGGGAGGGTGTAAAGGTGGTGGGTGTATGGAAAGTGTATGTATTTGGAGTGGCGGTAGGGTGTGTGTTCCCATCGGGGGAGGATGAGGATAGTTGCGTTGTGTGTGTGAGGGGCTGTGAGGTGTGCGCTGGTGATTGCTTCCATGGCGCGGCGCATGCATTCGTGGTCGTATTCGGGGTTGGCTATGTTGGTGCCTTGCCATGTGTGTGGGGCATTGCTGCCGCTGGATGAGAAGACTATGTCTTCGGGGTAGAGGGAATGGTAAGTGTGAGAGTGGAGGGATTTATTGAGGGGGTCGGAGTAGAGTTCTGTCTGGATGCGGAATGTGTGGCAGAGAGCTGTGAGTAGGTCTTCTCTAGTGGCCCATCTGTTACGGGTGGTGGTGGCTGGTGTGGGTGAGTGGATTTCTGAGCGGGAACCTAGGCGAGTGAGGAGGTGGTAGACCTCCTCTTCGAACGTATGCTGCGAGAGGTTGGGGCGAAAGAGTTGGTAGAGGTGGCGGACGCGGGGGCCGTTAAGGGTGGTGACCGCGCGGCCGTCGGGAGTGCATAGTATGGTTGTGTCGTGGAGTGGGGAATTTACCGATAGGGAGCATGTCGAGGTCGGGGTTGATGGGGTCGTGGTTGAACGTGATTAGGGGGTGTGACCAGGGAGGGGGTCCGGGTTCTGGCAGAATGGGTGTGGTGGAGGGGACGAAGCCGGAGTTAAATGCGGTGAGGGCGGTGGGGCCGGAGGGGGTCTCACTGATGGTGTCGTGTAGTTGTAGGCATGGGGCCCACTGGACCTCGTGGAGGCGGGTGAGGTCGTGTTGTTGGCCTCGAGCACACCACTCGCACTGCCATGTGGCGGGTCCCTGAGCTGGGCGGCATTGGGAATGTATGGCAAAGTGCGGGCATGTGCAACATGTGGAGGAGGGTTCAGTGTGCAGTGGGTCATGACAGATGGAGCATGCGGTGGGGAGGCATACCGATGTGGGAGTGGAGGAGATGGGGCGGAAGCCGTCGTCGAGTTGTAACTGAATGTCCCATTCCGTGAGGTGTTCCGGGGCCCATTCAACCATGTACTGCGTTTGGCCGTATTCTATGTCCTTGTGTTTGGAAATGATGCGCGTTACGTCGCAGGGGGGTAGTGGTGGTCTGAGGGGGTGAGGTATTTTGTGTCTAAGTGTGTGGTGGGTGCGGTGAGGGTGGGGTGAGTGGTGCGGGAGGTGAAGATGCCGGATGAGAGGGTGGGGTGTGAGCGAGGGAGGTGTGGGGAGAGGAGGGGAATCCATGAGGGGTGTATTGAAATTGAAATTGAAATTGTTTACAACATGTACCGTATGCGCCGGTTTTTCACCAAAAAGCCGTATGCGTCGGCTGCTGTCTTTGGGCCCTCCCAACTTTGCCATACAGGGAACTTACAAGTCAGGGCTAGACCGTTATCCACCTAAATCCAACCTCTCCAATGGGGGTCGGGGGTTTTACTCCCCCCCGGGGAGGTGTGCAAGAAGAGGCGAGGGCTGCGTGCAGATAGGGTCGTGCGAAGGGGCAATGTGCGGAGGCGCGGCGGGAGGTCGTGCGGGACTTGATGCGGTATATGAGTAGGAGGTGATGCAGCCATTGGACAATATGTGTGTGGAGTTGTGCAAGGATGCGAGACGTGTCGAGGCGTGCTTTGGAGGCGAGTTTGTCAGGAGGGTCGGTGCGGGCGGTGAGTAGGGAGGTGAGACTCGTGATGGTGGAGGAATGCGGTGTACCTGTGCGGCTCATGACGATGGGAAGGATGTCTACCACTGTGCTTGGCCAGTGGCTGCGGATGACGTTTTCAAGGGGTGTGTATTTGGCACGTATGAGGTTAGCCGTGTGGGAGAGGTTGTTGTCCGTGCAGTACTTCCATTCCCCTATCTGAATCTTTTTTATGGATGCGTAACGTCGGCGACCGTTAGTGTGGCCGACGAACCGAGGTTCGAGGAGGCGGATGAAGTCGGGTTTGTGTGCGGGGGGTCGTAGCGCGGGGGGGAGGATTTCAGGTGGGAGGATGGCGGGACACGAGGTTAGGGATTCGGGTGAGAGACCTTCGTTAGCATCAACAAGGCGGGTGGGCATGTGGGTGGGGTGGGGTGGGTGACAGTCAAGCGGAGTGTGGGCAAGAGGGGGGGAAGCAAATGATTTTATGGGTTTGTTACCGAAGTCTGCGGCGATGGTTTCCCAGCGTCCTCCGTTGTGGCGCTCCAGTAGGGAGAGTAGGAGTTGCAGCGCGCAGTTGTGTCGGTCCTGTCTTAGGCCAGACATGGTGGGGCAGTTACCGGCCATGTGACCGTTGCTAGTGAATTGGCCACATAGGGGGCAGCGCAGGGTGGGGTTATGAGTGAGTAGGCGGGTGTTGTGGACTCCCCACATGAATTCTTGTTTGTGTGTGAACTGGATATTTGTGAGGGTTGAGTGTTTTTTGTGGAAAGAGAAATCGGCGCCGTCCTCCGCGGCGCGGGCGAGGAGGGCTCCGTGTTTGGTTGTTTGCGAGGTGTGTGTGTGTGTGTGTGTGTGTGTGTGTGTGTGTTTGGTGCTCTAGGTGTGTGCGTCAGCTTTGAGGTTGGTGTATATGTAGGGTATGGGGTCTCCTAGGGTTTGTGGAATGAGGGTGTATGGCCATGTCCAGTGGCCTATCGTGACGTCTGAACCCGTGGTGTATGTAGTGTCGGGTGGGTGACCATCCGCGACTAGGTTGGCGAGGGTGCCTGCGAGGTCGTTACCTAGGGAGTGATTGTGTGCTTTGATTTTGCCGAGGTGTGTGCGGATGCCTGCGTCGCAACGGGTTTTAAGGGTGTGTGTGATGGATAAGAGGGTGTCGCGGTGAATGTTGTGTTTGTTGGCGGAAGGGCAGTTTAAGTAGCCTTGTATGAGGCGGAGGGAGCACGCACTGTCTGTGAGGAGGTGGGTACGGCCAAGTTGGAGGCCTACATCTATGCCAGCTAATTCAGCGCGATTTATTGTGTGTGAGGGAGGGGTAGAGGTCACCATGATTTTGATTTTGGTGTCCGAGGCGGGGTGGGTAGCTGCTGCTCCGAGGGTGGACGAGCTTCCTTTTTTCGAGCCGTCTGTGTATACAAAGTCCTGCCAGTTCCAAGCAAGGGTACCGATGGTTGGGGGGTATGTTAGATGCACGCCTTCCGGGAGGGGGTACGTGATGGGGTGAGTTGGGTTTGGGGGGAGGTGGTATATGCTTGCTGAGTGGGGTGAGTAGGTGTCAAAGAGGTGTGGAGGTGGGGGGGTGATGATGGGGTTGGGGAGGTGAGTGTCGTTGATAGATTCGAGGGTGTTGTGAAGTGCGGTCATGGCTGTGGGTGATGGGAGGGTGGAGAGTGCGAGGGGGTTGGCGACGAAGTATATGTCGACCATCCATCGTGTGCCGAATGGGGTAGGGGTGGGGTTGCCAGTGTGTTGGTCGGGGGGTAAAAAGGTGTTTGCGTCGTTGGGGAGGGTGTAAAGGTGGTGGGTGTATGGGGAGTTGATGTATTTGGAGTGGCGGTAGGGTGTGTGTTCCCATCGGGGGAGGATGAGGATAGCTGTGCTGGGTGTGTGAGGGGCTGTGAGGTGTGCGCTGGTGATTGCGTGTTCCATGGTTCGTCGCATGCATTCGTGGTCGTATTTGGGGTTGGCTATGTTGGTGCCTTGCCATGTGTGTGGGGCATTGCTGCCGCTGGATGAGAAGACTATGTCTTCGGGGTAGAGGGAGTGGTAGGTGTGGGAGTGAAGGGATTTATTGAGGGGGTCGGAGTAGAGTTCTGTCTGTATGTGGAATGTGTGGCGGAGAGCTGTGAGTAGGTCTTCTCTAGTGGCCCATCTATTACGGGTGGTGGTGGCTGGTGTGGGTGAGTGGATTTCTGAGCGAGAGCCTAGGCGGGTGAGGAGGTGGTAGACCTCCTCTTCGAACGTATGCTGCGTGAGGTCGGGGCGGAAGAGTTGGTAGAGGTGGCGGACGCGGGGGCCGTTAAGGATGGTGACCGCGCGGCCGTCGGGAGTGCAGAGTACGGTGGTGTCGTGGAGTGATGGGTGTGCGTGGATGGCGAATTTGCCGATAGGGAGCATGTCGAGGTCGGGGTTAATGGGGTCATGGTTGAATGTGATTAGGGGGTGTGACCAGGGAGGGGGTCCGGGTTCTGGCAGAATGGGTGTGGTGGAGGGGACGAAGCCGGAGTTAAATGCGGTGAGGGCGGTGGGGCCGGAGGGGGTCTCACTGATGGTGTCGTGTAGTTGTAGGCATGGGGCCCACTGGACCTCGTGGAGGTGGGTGAGGTCGTGTTGTTGGCCGCGAGCACACCAATCGCATTGCCATGTGGCGGGTCCCTGAGCAGGGCGGCATTGGGAATGTATGGCGAAGTGCGGGCATGTGCAGCATGTGGAGGTGGGTTCAGTGTGCAGTGGGTCATGACAGATGGAGCAGGCGGTGGGGGAGGGGGAGGGGAGGCATACCGATGTGGGGGTGGAGGAGATGAGGCGGAAGCCGTCGTCGAGTTCTAACTGAATGTCCCATTCCGTGAGGTGTTCCGGGGCCCATTCAACCATGTACTGCGTTTGGCCGTATTCTATGTCCTTGTGTTTGGAGATGATACGCGTTACGTCGCAGGGGGGGTAGTGGTGGTCCGAGGGGGTGAGGTATTCTGTGTCTAAGTGTGTGGTGGGTGCGGTGGGGGTGGGGTGAGTGGTGCGGGAGGTGTAGATGCCGGATGAGAGGGTGGGGGGTGAGCGAGGGAGGTGTGGGGAGAGGAGGGGAATCCATGAGGGGTGTATAGTGGTGGGGGGGATGCTTGTTTGGAAGTGGGGCTTGTGAGGGGGAGGCGGTTGTGGATAGTATCGAGGGGTTCGGTGAGGATTGCGGCGAGGAGGCGGATGGGAACTGAGAGTGGGGTGGCGGACCCCGTGAGTGTGGTGATGGATTTGCATGATTTGAGGATGAAGGATGATGAGGTGGCTCTGAGGAGGACTTGTGGCCACGTGGTGATGTTATTTTTCCAGAGGGGGTCAGGCGGGGGAGGAGGGAGGCGTGTGTTTTGCTGGGAGAGAAATCGCAGTAGGCTTGTTTATATGTGTGAGGGTCTGTGATGTGTGTGGCTTTGTCCCGGAGTGAGGCGAGGAGGGTGTTGTCTTGAGTGGTGAAGTGGGCGCGGATTGTGGAGGCGATAGGGTTGGTGAGAGAGAGTGGAGGGATGTTGTGGAATAGGGTGCCCGCGTCGCGTTGAGCTCTGACTAAGCACTTGAGTGTGTGTGGGGTGTAACATGTTGACATGATGGATTCCGAGGTCCAGTGGGAGTACGTGGTGGATAAGGTGCGGATGTGTGCGCGGGCCATGTGGCCTCTATAGCCTGAGTTGTTCATGATTTTATGTGGGTGGCAAACTGTGAGTTGTGCGGCGTGGGCTTTGAGGGAGGGGAGGCCGTATCGTAGGTCGGAGGTAGGGCGGTGGAGGGCGGTGCGGGGAAGGTTACGTACCGAGGAGACGGCGGAGCGGAGTGCGCGGCAGATTTGTCCTTCGAGAGTGTCGAGTTGGGAGTCGGTGAATAGGCCGAGCTGGAGGGTGAAATGTTTTCCGATGAGGAGTCCACGGATGACCCTGATTCTGCGGGATTGTGTTAGTGGGGAGGTGGAAAGGGCGGTGATGAGGGATGCAGTGGTATGTCTGAGTTCGTGCCAGTGTGTGGTGAAGTTGAGGGAGGTGTTCAGTTCTACCCCTAGGACGCGGTATGTGTCCGTGGGGCCAATGGAGGGAATGGGGGCCGGGGTGGAGTTGAGGGTGATGAACTGAGTTTGCATGCGGGATGCGAGGAGGGTAGTGTTGGCGAGGGTGAGGGCGTTGCCTGTGCGCCAAAGGGCGCCGGTGATGCAGTATTTGCGGATGTTGACGGTCATGCCCGTGTAGGCGCTGAAGAGGGAGACTTTCCTGAGCTGGATGGTCATGTTGGGGGTCGAGCCCGTGGCGAGGCTGAGGTCGTCAGCGAAGCCGTGTCCTGGGTATGTGGCTGTGGGTTCTGTGGGGTCGACGTTAGTGGCGGGGGGGCCTGGGCGGTAGCCCCGGCTTCCCACCGTGAGCCAGCGAAGGAAGGGTTCAAGGAAGAGGGTGAAGAGGAAGGGGGAGAGGGTGTCTCCTTGGAGGGTTCCGCGATTAATGTCGATAGAAGGGGTGGGGCCATGTGGTGTAATATAATCTGTGGTTGAGACCCCGTAGAGGTGTTCGCATGTGTCGACAAAGGTGGGGGGCATACCGAGTTGACGCATGTGTTTGAACATGATGCGGTGGTCCGCGGCGTTGAAGGCGCCTTTGAAATCCGCGTACATGACGTAGATGTCTTTTTTGTGGAGTTTCGCGTCCTCCATCGTCATAATGAGGGAGGAGAGGGCGTCGTGGATGCTGCGGTGTTGTCGGAAGCCGTCCTGTTGGTCGCTGAGAATGCCATGGGTTTCGGCGTACTTCGAGCCTGCATCTTTGATTAGTGTTGTCCATAGTTTAAGGAGGTTGTTCATGAGGGCGATAGGGCGGTAGTTGTCGAGGAGGGAGGGGTCGCCTTTTTGGTGTAGCAGGCATGTTGTGCTGTGGCACCAATCAGGAGGGGTGTAGGATTTGTGGGCGAGGAGGGAGAGGAGAGAGAAGAGGGCGGAGCGGGTCGCCGGTGGTAGGAATTTGATTATTTCATTGGGGATACCGTCGGGGCCGGGGGCTTTGCCGGTGCCTAGGGAGTTGAGGGTTTTATCGAAAGTGTCACGGGTAATCATATCGGCAAGGGTGAGAGAGGGGTCACCGCGGGGTTCGATGGTAAAGTTGTCGGGGTTGTCGGGGAGTTCCCACGGGGGGGTGGGCAGTTCGTGCGGGGTGACGCGGCCGAGTTCGGTGGCGAAGTGAGAGTGTACCGCGTCAGTGACGTGTGAGGGAGAGGATGCGGTAGTTTTATCGGGTCTAATAATGCGGTGGAGGGTGGAGGCGGTGCCGGCGGGGGGTAGGAGGCCCCTTTTAATTTTCAATCGGCGGTGGGAGAGTTTGGGGCAGGTGTCGTAGGCCGTATTGGCTCGAGTTTTTATTTTCTTTAGCTTATCTGTGGTGGTGGCGTGAAGGAGCTGGCGTATGCGTGCTTGGCACTGTTGTTTGATGGCGACAGGGGAGAGATATTCAGTTGTGTTTAAGAGGGCTTGGGCGAAGGGGAGGGGGCCGTTGTTCTTGCTGCATTTGCGGAGTTTGAGTATGTGAGTGCGGGTTTTCTTTGTAAGCCAAGTAGGGTCAAGGGACGCTTGGGGTGGGTGGGGTTTCTTGGCGGGGAGGAGGGGCCAAACTGTGGCTGCGTGGTTCATATGTTGGGAGAGGAGTGTAGTGAATTGTGAGGCTAGGGTGTCGAGGGTGTCGGGGGAGGCCGAGGTGTGTGAGGTGTTGAGAATTTTTGCGTGGAGGGCGGCCGTTTGGTTGATGAGGTCGGGGGTGCTGGATTGGTATGCTTTTTTGTGGTCGGGTGTGAGGGGAAGTCGAAAGTTGAGTTTGCGCGTCGTGTGATGTGTGTGGGGGTGGGTATGGGGAGGGGGGGGATGTGCCATGAGGGAGAAAGGGGCGGGAATGACGAGGTGGATTGCAGAGTGGTCAGTGAAGTGGGAGGGGGAGGGGAATATCGAGCAAGAGGACGGTGGGAGGGAGAGAGGTGAAGGGGGCGTGGAGAGCCACTGGTCAAGGCAGCCCCCGCTGCGGGGGAAGGTAGGGATGGGGTTGTGGAGGGGTTGGAGGTGTGAGTTTAGGAGGGAGGTGAGGGCAGGGTGACATGTACCTGTGGTTGTGGTGGTTTGGAAGTCCTCTCTCCAGAGGGTGCGGTGGTGCGGGTGGTCGTCAGCTAGGCGGAGGCCCCATGCTGCAACTTCGGCATATAGGCGGGTCAGGTGGGGGGTGTAGAGCTGGGGCATGTACGTACCTATAAGGAGGTAAGGGGTGCCTGAGTGGGGAACGATTTTTAGTCCGGCGATATGGGGGATGAGGTGGGGGGGCGGGGTTAGGATAATGGCAGACTGGAATGAGGCTCTGCGGACCGCGAAGAGAACGCTTGCGTTGGGTAGGGGCACAGGTGAGTAGCATGGTCGGGAGCTTTTGAGGTGGTATTGGGGGAGGGCTATGCGCCAGCGGGATTTGTGGGTGTCGTGGTTGGTTTCGGTGAGGATAAGGACGTCTGGACGGTGTGAGGTGGAGAGGTGTTCAACATCCATAATGGAGGTGTGGAGGCCGCGGTGTTGAGGTGGATGAGGTGTAGTGGTTGGGATGTGTGGTGTGGGAGGATGGGGGAGGGGAGGGAGGGGGTGGTGCTGGGGGGGTCGTCGGGGGGGCGTTCAACGGGTGGAGGTTGGAAGGGAGGGGGGAGGAGAGGAGGGGAGGGGGGCAGAGGGTGTGGAGTGGTGGGGAGTTGAGGGAGGGAGGGAGGTGTGGGGGGGTGGAGGGCGTCGAGAAGGTGGGGGCGTCCCTGTGGCAGGGGGGCGGAGCGGAAGGTGTGGTTCCATGGGAGAGTGTGGAGGGAGTATACCGAGGACCGGGGGTCGAAGGAGGGGGGAGTGTAAGGTTCGTCCGGAGGGGCTGTGGTGATGAAGTAGGTGTGTAGGAGGGCGTGGGTTCCGCACGACCATGCCCCGTCGGAGTCGTTTTGGCGGGGCGGGTTGAGTGAGCGTAGAATTCCGACGGGAGGGGGGGGGGAGGAGTTCCAGTCGGAGAGGAGAATGAGAAAGCGGGCGAGGAGGTCGGGCGGAGGGGGGTGGTGTAGGGAGTCAATCCAGGCAGCGGATGTGTGAGTTAGGTGGAGGAGGCCGAAATGAGAGTGTTGCCATGTGAGGACGAGGAGAGAGTGGTTAGGCGTACCCGGACGGGGGGGGGAGCGTCGGTTAGCGAGGTTACTCCATTGCCAGGGGTATTGGGAGTTGTGATGGTGATTGTCGACGTCGTTGTTAGTGATAACTGTATATGAGGCGGTGGGAGTGGAGTGGAGTTTGGATAACGTCGTAGCAAGGCAGTAGAGGTTGGAGAGGTCCTAGTAACGACCCCATTGGAAGGAGAGGACCGCAGAGGAATCGAGGTAGCCGATGGGTGTAGGGAGGCCGTATTCTAGGTTTAGGTCGAATAGGTAGTTATGTAAGACGGTGCAGCAGATGCGGGGAGTAAAGTGGGCCGGGAGAGTTGGCGGAAGCATGGAGGTAGTAGTGTGTCGTCGGATATCTAGCTGGGGGTGGGGGGGTTGGTTGTGGGGTCTAACCTCAGGGCCTTGAGGCCCGTCTTGTGGGGGACTAATGATAATAAGCGGCCTTGCCGGCCGAGGCTTGTGAAGGGCGAGGGTGTGAGGCTCCGGAGGGTCCGTTCGTCGACGTCTTGCGCATTTCGGCGAGTAGAAGCTCCTTGGAACGGGTGGTCTTTCGGAGCTTAAGAGAGGGTGGTAAGTGTAGGGATGGCGGGGAGAGGATGAGAGGGTAGGGGAGGGGGGATTGAAAAATTGTAAGCAAGGTGTGGTAGGTATTAGAAGGATGGCGATAGTGGGGAACTGTGACAGAGGGGGCTGTCGAAATCGTATCAAATGTGCTTCGGGGCTTCCGAGAGAAGCCTCGGAGCAGGCCTAAAGGAAGTGGGAACTGTAGGGGCGAGGGAATACGCGTATCGCTGAGAGTGTTAGGGGTACGTGACTGCAAGACTGTTTTTGTAAGAGAGGGGCGATATTTCCGGGGCAGGGAGGTGCGCGGGGGGGCGGGTGATCGGTTAATTTTTCGGGTAGAGCAGGTCGGGCGGGCTAAACTCAGCAGGGGGAGCACTGTCATTATCACAGCGACGGGCGAGTAGGGCAGAGCATGGGGCGTGTATTGAAATTGAAATTGAAATTGTTTACAACATGTACCGTATGCGCCGGTTTTTCACCAAAAGCCGGATGCGTCGGCTGCTGTCTCTAGGCCCTCCCAACTAGGCCATACAGGGAACTTACAAGTCAGGGCTAGACCGTTAACCACCTAATCCAACCTCTCCAAGGGTGTTCGGGGGTTTTACTCCCCCCCGGGGAGGGTGCAAGTAGAGGCGAAGGTTGTGTGCATTCAGGGTCGTGCGAGGGATGGGGCGTGTAAAAGGGGGGAGGGAGAACGAGTGCACTAGGGTCTACAATGTGGTAATCGCAGGTAAGCGCGACTGTTTGTTGAGTTAGGCGTGCTATCATGGTAAGAGTAAAAAAGGGAAGAAAGGTAAAAAAGTAAAGGAAAAAGCGGAGAGGCGCAATGACTGGAGCGAGAGAGGGATAGGAAGCAGCGAGGAAGCAGGGGGAGGGGAGAAGGGAGAGGGGTGGCGGTGGTGACTGATCATGGCGGTGGCTAGTGCAGTGGCAGGAATCAGGCATGTAAAAAAATTTTACTAGGGAAGAAAACGACTAATTGTGAGTTACAGGATTATGCATTATTGATCGAACTGTGCAGCTCTTTGGCTGGGAAGCACTAAGGTGGGGAGAGGGTTTCGATTTAAGGGCGATGCTAACAAGTGTATCAGTGTAGGCTAACGGGAGGGGACGCCAGGTGCTAGACATGTCCGTACTGTGGGACGGGGGGTGGCGGTCGGCGAGCGGCGAGTTCGGGCGAGAGGGAGCGTGTAGGGCAAGGGCCGGCGCGACAGGCCAGGCAACATGAGCAGCTGCGAGTGGACTAGTGTAGTTGTGGGGTAGGAGGGTAGCATGAGAGGGAGGGGGTGTCGATAGGTAATGATCAGGGCAGTGGTTAGTGCAGGGGCAGGAGTCAGGCTTGTATAATAGAATTTTTTACTGACTTAAGAAAACGATTTTCGAGGTTCATGGTGTTGCGTTATTGGTCGAAGTTTACAGCACTGTGGCTGGGACGCACTAAGGTGAGGGAAAGGCATCGGTTTAAGTGCGATGGTAACGAGAGTATCAGCGGGGGTTAGCGGGAGGGGACGGGAGGTGTTAGACTGGTCCTTACTGTGGGACAGAGCGGGACGATCGCACCGGTACGGGTCGTCTGTGTGGGTTGTTGAGTCAGCGGCCCGTCCCAGGTCAGTGGTTGACCTAGGAGCGGCGAGGACCCGGGGCGTCTGGAGTCCTCTGACTGGTGAATATTCCAAAGCCGTGTTCAAGTCTTGGGCGGATGGGGGTGGTTGGGGCGGAGTGTGTAGTAGAGCGAGCTGAGGTCCCGCTTGATGGCTCCGGGGGTTGTAGGGGTCCGCGGTGGGCGCATTCACGGGCCGATCCCGCAATGGCATAAGCATCTGTCTGTGAGTGGGGGGGGGGTAGGGGTCGAAGACATGGCGATCGAGCAGGATTTCGAGAGGTGGAGATAAGTAGTGGAGTTGAGTGTGGCTTTTCGTGTAGGTTTTTGAGAGTAGTGCGCGTGTTGGCTGCACGCGACCAGGCCCGATGGGACCTGGGTTTGGTGGATGTTGGCGGCGGACAGGGACGTCCGGACGCTCGGAGGGGCGCGATGTGACGCGCCGCCTTCCGGGGAAGAGGTTTTTTGTAAGCGATGTGTTTTTTTGGTGTGTCGCAGTACTGTGACGGGTACATTTGTGGATTTCGAAGTGGATGGCGCGATAGCTGTCGGGGGAAAGAAATTCAAATCTCCGGAAGCTGCGCCTTTGAGTGTGTACCGTCTGTTGGTGCTACGGATCCACTGACATGGGTGAGCTAGGCTCGTGTGGGGAGAGGTGGAAGGGACCAGTAATTCTACGGCCCTGTCCACCAATATGTCGCTCGATGGGAGGCCAGGCCCAGAGCGAAGACGATCGGCGTTGCTCATTCGAGCTACCGACCCATCCCCGTTATGTGGTTCAGTAGTACTTTAGGAGTACTTTGGATCGTTTTACTGTCTTCAGTGACGGTAGGATACGTTTTTCGGACGGCATCATATTGTCCCAATATCCAGTGATATCGCTTGTCAATTGACTTGCTTAATACTCCATTAGCATGTACGCAAATTGCTGGGAATGGCCCGTGTTTATTTGACGAGGAGGCTCGCGTTACTCGGAGGCGTGCTTATTTTCGTAAGACGACGGCGTAGCAACGCACTCTATAAAATGTACATTGTAGCGCATATAATATATCGCCGGTTGCCGCGTGATAGTAGCGATAATGATAACGCGGTTTTGCAATATAGAATGTATGTTCCCAATTCCCAGGTCGAGAGGAAATGATATTCAAAGGATAATTGTTCATCTAAGGGCACCGTACTTGGGTACGGTTAAGGCGTACATGGGTACACTTACACGGAAAATATGGCACAGCCGCCAAGCTAGCCTCAATTGCCCAAATGAGTGGATCGACGGGGTCTTAAGACCTTTATGGACCTACATGTATATGTGGCGGTGAGCCTTCTGAAGCTAAACGCTAGTACAAATCAGTTCTAATTTGTCTAGTTATGTCGTTTGTTGATGTCAGGTCAATGCAGACGGGAGGTGATGAGAGGATGTTTCACTGCTTGTACTTTAGCATTATATGTTGCAAGTGAACAAAGGAATTGTGAAAATGGTTCTGTCACCTCCCTCTACTGCACTGGGCTTAAATAGGTTTCTGCCCAGATAGCTCACGCTTGCTTGCCTCGCTTACGTGTCAGGCGTTAGGGCTTTCTTACCGTCGTCAACTGTCTAGAGACGCGACTCGACTAGCATGGAGAATCACGACGCGGCATGTTTTGCATCGGAGAACTCGCTTAGGCGCGTCATCTGACTAGTTAGATTAACTGTGCGTACATGTACGTACCGGGAGGTGTTGCCCGTACAATATGCATCAGAACCCTTATGAATATTGCAGTAGCGACGTACCCACGTTGTACGTCCATCCGATGGAAAAGCACGAATTGAAATTAGTAACGACTACCTGTACAATGTCTTGCAATGTACTGTTTCAGGACTGTACTCGTCACATATAGGCTTTTCGTCATCCTAGGTCGGGTGATTAAACGCGGTGTGGTGCATCATCAACAAAATATATTGTCGTCGCTATGGCGCTCCCCATCGGGTCCGGGGTTCAAATGCACCCCAAGAGCCTCTCCGCACGTTTTTGGGGCCGATGGAACGCCGAAAATCCCTGTCAAAACCTTGATAGTGCAAATGTGACGGGGGTGGTGGTGGCCTTGAGCGGGGCGTGGGTGAAAGTGCGGTTTTCCAATTTCCATGCCGAAATATCGGGAGATCTAGGCGTCCGCCGCCACTGCCTCACCCGTGTGACCGCTATTGGGGGCGACTCCTCCGTATCCCCGGCTCCTACACCCTCCCAACGGGTTGCATTAGCCAACGCCAATTTGAAATTTGAAATTGTTTACAACAATACCACTAAAAACCGGCTGCTGTCTCTGGGCTCTCCCTTGTGCTACGCCTAACTGGACTTAGAAGCGTGAAGTAGACCGTGAACCACTAATCCCAACCTCTCCAATGGCAGTGACGATACCGTCTAAAACATACCCATAAACAAGTACTGTCTGCATACAAGTATGAAATACAAAATGTCGCTAGTCTCCACGATACGCGGCCTGCTCCAGCCGCTGCGGGGTCGCTGATCAGCAAGGCTGTTCAGCTTGAGCTGGTCGAGGCGGACCTGCCTGACCTCGGCTCTTGTGCGACTCCGGTCGTGCCGTTGATAGGGGGAAAGGCATGTGAAAAACCCCCTCGCATAGGTCGTCGTCGGTCCCGCCTCGATCCGTGCTCAACCCCGCCCGAGATGTTAGCTGCTCCTCCCTACGCAGCTCGCCACCTAGCCGAGTCTTCTCTCCTCCTTCGGGGGCTGAGAAGAGAAAATAACTAGGCTGCAGACGGTGTCCGGCTGGCTCTCCTGGCCCCGAGCCAGATTTTCTCCTGTCCCCTATCCTTTTTCCGTTTGTTTCCAACACCTATATGATCGCGTTGTGGCCGTCCGTACCCTCCCCCGGTGGTTTACGTTGTTAGGGGGCCGCCTTTACGAGCAGTGTGCCGTTACGATAACCCTTAGCACACTGCCTGAGGCAGCCTATCGATGATCGGGTACCGACTGGGGAAGGGGTTGGAAGAACACATGGATCGAGTCGCCGGTCCTCAAAAGATGGTGGGTACGGGAATTTTTTCAGAAACCCCCCGTACCGGGCTTTTCCGGCGGCGGGCGATCCTAAGGACCGCCGCCGCCAGACCGTGCCGCTCCTCCGGCTGCGACCCACCTCCATCCTGCGTAGCATCAGGCCTCGCCCCTAGGGGAGACCTAAGGCTCTCGCAGGGCTGGCGACTGCTAGCGAGCGCCGTGCCCTAGCGCTGCTTCCCAGCTGTCCGCCGCCAGCTTCAACACCCTCGTCCCTCCGCTGATCCGTCCGTACCCTTCTTCGCCAAAAAATATTTCGCAAACGCCGCTCCCGCCCCATCGTCAGGAGAGAATCTGCGAGTATTTAGTCGCGGAAAAGACATATCGGACTGGCCGAGCGGGAGATCCATGTGCCGGTGTACGGATATTATGTTTTTCCAAAACCCTCCGTACATGGCTTCCCGACAGCTGTTGATCCCGCGGATCGCAGCTGTCGGTACCTCGTTAAGCCCCCTACCGTGCCAGGCCTGGCACGGATATGGGGTTACCAGCGCCCACCGCGTGGAGGTAGAAGTAGGTGCCGACGGGCCCGCGAGCGCACCCCTCTCCGGGGCCGCCGCCGCTGCGCCGCCGGCGGGCGCCTTGCCAACGCCAACCTCTTGACAGAAGTGTTTGAGGGAGATGAGGATGAAGATTGTGGAGAGGACGACCCCCCAGCCGAGGCGTACGCCGACGACTATCCCGCACATTGTGGTTGGACGCCGGCAAAGGGCATCCAATGTCAGCGCACCAAGGATGGGAAGGGCCATGTGCGCGCTAGGCGGATAAAACTTGGAAGTAGCCGTGAAAGCTTCACCCCGTTCGTCTTTTTTAAGGTTTTCTTGCCTTTAGCCTTCCTACTCTCGTGTCTTGAGGCTATGGACGTGGCGGTGGCGGATAGTATCAATTGCAATGATTGCCCCCCGTTCACTCTCCCCGAACTACTTGTTTTCTACCACCCATACCTCCGAAATGAGGCGCACTAGTGACGGTATAAGTCATGCTAACTCCTCACCGTTCGGGGGAGGTATTCGGCCTGCCGATGATGTGGACATGGCCAACACTGTGCGAAACCCTATCCCATCTTCCCACAACCCCAAGTGTGGGAAACGCAAGGCATACACCGCATGCGGGAACGCAACACGCTGTTTGCTCCATATGCGATACATCTGTGTGCTCTAGCTCAATTACAATCAACACAGGTTGCTTTGCAAAGCACATTAAGTGGCACCTGGGCCTCATTGAAAATACGGTACGAGTTACGCATCTTTGGAACTTCGTAATTCCCGGCTCAAGTGAGCAATTAACCGAACCACGACGTGCCTAAACCTGCAGCCTACGCTATTATTGGGCATAAAGCAACTTAGCTGGCGTGCTTTGTTGCTTACATGAAGATAACATAACGTGTGTTGTTGTCTCAGCTCTTGCATCACACAATATCGACCTACTTTGCATTAATGTACTTATAGTATCGGCCGCCGATGTGTCCTGTCGACCGCTAGCGAACGTACGCGCAAGCGGACTTTTTAGCCACACAATCCAAAACCGCCTTCCTTAACCTCTTGGGCCATTGTATGATGACCGGCAAGGGAGCAATCTACGGGTTTGAGTAGTTAGGGAAGTTCTTCGTGCGAGTGGTAGCATGTGCGCGCTTGGATTGGGGATGTGCTCAGATGAAATGGCACAATTAGGTCAAGAAATGCTCTGAACATGAACCTCGTATGTCCAACCGATAGAGTCGAGTGTTGGGCGTGTTCGGTTACGAGGATGGCGGAAAAGGCGGATATTTGGTATGTCTCGCAAGGGTCGACGGCAACCATGCATGGGTACGGCTTGCCGATCTACAGTGCCCTCAATTGAACAGATAAACAAGGCAGCCAGCGTCATAGAATCAAGACGATATGGGGCCCACCCCGTACTGATTCCTTGTTCATTGCTTCGCATCCCGTAATTCCCTGTAACTGTACACTGTGAGAAGATTCGCTAGTAAAGTAGGTGCTTCGCATCGCACGATCAATCTAAGAGGTTTATGTAACGATACTGATGGAATTGATGTGCACCGTTATATCTATACTATATTTCCCACGGATACTATCGATCTTCCGTACTTCTTTGGCCAGGTCGAGCAGGCAATTATGCGATGAAATAATGCACGATGACACATTTTCACGGTGAATATATCATCATCAAAATATACTGAAAATATCTAACACCGTACTCTTTGCTGAGATCGCTACTAACAAACCACGATTGCGACCCAATTTGACTTGGTCGTTTTTGTGAGCCTCAGCGACAGGTCAGCAGAGATCTCGACAAGGTACTCGAAACAGTATGCATTGCATAGATCTTGGAAGTCCTCTGCGGCAATGGCGACCCTTCCTTATTGCCAACGCGAGATGTCAAGTGACAATCACTCGCAGTCCAGGTGGTATCCGTTGCTTGCTAGTTCGCACTCCGCTTCAAATAAAACGAAGATGCGGCGGCGACGCACAAGTTCGAAACGCCATCCCCAATAATGCTCGTTAATGAATAAAGGGAAGAGTCGTCCAGCTTCCGTCCCCAAGACTCTTCCCCTCGACATTCGCATGATTATGTTGCTCGTCTTCGTTATGGATGAGTAGAGGCGTTTGAGAGTCAGTGGCAGCAATAGCGAATAAGCGGTACATGTACCTCTTAAATCGTAGTTGAGAGGGGCTCGATCAAAACACCGCCCGCGTCGGCAAAAACCCAAGCCTCGGGTGTTTAATCCACCATTAGCTGCGTTTCAGCCGTAGCATAGACATGCAAGAGACTCCTGCCACCACGCTGCATCATCCACTGTTGTGCTTGTAACGCTTAGCGATATTCTTACGGATGACGGGGCATTTGACCCGGGTCATCGTGACCGACATGTCGATTTACATAGCAATAATAACCGCACCCGCACACAAACAGTCGACACCCAATAGGCCTCCTCACCTTTCAGTAGCTACATTCCAGCCATAGCATAGACGTGCGAGAAACTCCGGCCACCACGTTGTATTGTTCACTTTTATGCGTGTAACGCTTAGCGACATTCTTACGTATGACAAGGCAGTAGACTCGTGTGATCGTGACCGACAAAGCGATACATAGAAATAATAGCCGCACACGCACACAGTAAGACGATACCCAACAAGCCTTCTCACCTTTCAAATCAAATCCACGTCGGCTGCTCGTAGGTACGTCCATTACTTCATTTTGAGTCGAGGCATGCGTTGTTTTGAGTAGAGGTGAACTTTGTGTGTTGTCGGTCAGCCGCGATCTAGTGAGGAGATGTCCACAGTGGTGATATATGATACGCGGGTCAACACTTTATGTATCAGCAGACGAGCGACGACCGCCGGATGCGTGCGGCAATACGTTTGTACCTTTACATAGTACGAGAAAATAGGAACATTATTGTCGGACGTTATTGATTTAATGTGTTTTAATTAATTTTTGAACAGATACGGGCGGTTAGCGAGCTAAACGCTACAGTGGAATATACGATCCTGTAATAAAATTCAGTCATTTCTGACATATGGATATGGAAGTTGTACTGCAATGTGTTTTACTCCGTTATCTGTATTTTTTTAATCATATGAACATTTACCCTAGGGCACGTTTTGCCAAAGATGTCAGCTTGCTTACAATTTGGCCAAAGGACACCCACAGACAGGGTCTGGGGGTCGATTAGCGCAGGATTATAGGGATGGGGGGGTGGGTTCGCGCGAAGCCTAGATTGGCTGAGCGCGAAAGCAGAGAGTGCCTAGGCTCGTGGCTAGCTACGGCTTATAAGGCACGGGCTAGCTAGAGCTGACCGTTGGGGAAGTCGTTGGTCGTTGGCTGCGTCTCACTGTTTGGGCAAGGTGGTTGCCCTGCAGGTGAGCCGCGCCGATATTAACGGTAACAGTAACCGCTAGAGTTACTGTCCCGTACACATGATATTGGATATGCAAACCTCTAGATTCAAATCAATCTGACCATTTACCCTAGGGCACGTTTTGCCAGTAACCTAAAGCCAAAGGCTTGCACAGCCAGAATTAGTGTTGCGGGGGGGTCGGAGTGAGCCAGCCGAAGAACCGCCAAGCAGCAGGTGTTGGGGTCATGGTGGGGTCAATATATTTTCCTTCGGTCACGGAGCTGTTCTTGGCCCAGCCACCCATAAATTTGATTACGGGGAGGGGTGCGCCGATGCAGCTGGCAGCGGACGCCGCGCCTTTCCGTAGGCTGTGCGACGTCCATTTAAAGCCGGCGGGCGCGGCCGAGGTGACTGAGAGAAGGGCGAGGGAGAGCCAGGTGGAGATGGTGGACGCGGCACCCCAATCGGCGGAGGGCTCTGAAGGTGAGAAACTCCAGAAGGCGAGCGGGGGTGGCTGGTTGTAGAACTTAGTGCAAAAAATAGCGCGTTGTTCCGTGTAGTAGTCTATCAGGTTCGCCAGGACGGGGTTAGCGGCTACAGGGATAGCGATGACCAGTTTATCGCTGGCGTCGCGGCGTTGGTCACCCTTAGACTTCCGCACGTAGAGGCAGATTTGCTGCGAAGGCTTGTCGACCACGAGGTCGCCGGTCTGGCAGCGGGCGCCGGTCTCGGCGCGGCAGAAAAACGTGTAATTGACACACACCGCTAAACAGGCCCTGAAGCGTTGCATCTGGGGGAAGGCAGCAGGGGTCCACGCGAAAGTGTCGTGGAGGGTGTGGGCGTAGTGCAGGATGTCTAGGGCGACTTGTGCGGGTAGCGGGAGGCGAGCGGTGGTAGGTACCAGGCGGCGCTGTAGCATGGCGAGTCCACGGCGGGCGTCCGCTAGGAGTTCGCCCACGGCGATAGGTTGGCGCCGGTGGTCGCGGAAGTACTTGTTAATTGCGCTGAAGTAAGGCTGCAGCGAGCTGGCAGCGACCGTTCCCAAGCGGGCTAGCCAGGCCGTGTAGCGGACCATTGTGGCCGGCGTGGCCTGTAGCGGGGCGATATTTTCCTCTGCACAAAAAATAAAAAACTGTCGAATTGCGCTCTGGTAGCTCAGGTACGTCGAGGGCGCTAGCGAGTTGCTGAGTAGGGCAACCGCTGTAACCCCGAGCTTATCTGATCCTAGGAGGTCTTGAAAAGTTTCAGCCAATTCGGAGGACCAGGGCGACTGTGCTGCTTCGAGGCGTAATTCGTAGCGCGGGGGTCCTGTACGCAGAGGGCGGACGTCCTGTACAGGCGCATTTAATCGGTCCGGGCGTATCGCTCGGCCAATCGCACCGCGTCGGGTGTAGAGCCAAGCGGGGGTGCTAGCCGAAAGGCCACGATGCTCCAAGCGGGAGGTCCGACCCCTTCTTGCCTGCCTAGCCTGCCGGGGAAGAACAGGTCGCGGGACGCTGGGAAGTGCACGGTCTCGGTGGCCAGGCGGGCGAACGCGTGGTACCATGTTTTGTTTCGCCAGTAGGGGGCGATGACTGTTGCCTCGGCTTGAGCTTGTTCGAGTTTCGCGGCGAGTGCGGGTAGGGCCGACCAAGGGGGGTTGCAGTAGTTGTTCTCGCGTCTCCACGCCGAGTCGGGGAGGTGTAGGCAGTCGATGTCCTCGCACAAGGGGTCGCGCCAGCGGGCGTTGAAGCGTGGTAGCTGCGTGTTGAGCATAGACGCGAACCGGTCGATTGTATGCGGGCCCCACCGACGCTGGAGGTGTTTGAAGAGTTGAGGGTTTAGCTGCCAGTCTTCGGAGTCCAGTTCGCGGCTGAGCGTGTCGGCCCAGACGTTGGCGGCCGACCGGATGTAGCGTGGGCGGATGTGGATGTCGTTGGTGTCGAGTAGGAACCACAAACGCCGTAGCTCGGTCATCATGACGGGAGACCGGGAAGTTAGCTTGGTTAGGACGGCGACCACGGCAGTGTTGTCCTCGTGGAGGAGGACTTGTCGTCCTCGGAGTTGCGGGAGAAAGGTTTCGACCGCGTGCCGGACGGCCCGAAGCTCCTTCCACGTAATGTGTTGGAGGCGGTCGGTGGCGCTCCAAAACCCGCGGGCTTGGTAATTGGCGTCCTCGTTGAGGACGGCACCCCATCCGTAGTCGCTCGAGTCCGCGTGCAAATAGGCGGTCTCGATGGGCTTGTAGATCGACCGGCCGTTGTGTTGGGAGGGTACCGTGCGCCACCACTCGAGGTCGCGCCGGAGTTGATGGGTGAGGCGCACGCGTCCCCCCCAACCGGTACGGGTAGCCAAAACGTTGTGGAGCTCGCGCAAAAAGAATCGGGCGGGCGCGATGGCGAGGTAGAGAAATTGCGCTTTTCCCGCGAAGGCTGCGAGTTGGCGTGTGGGTAGCCATCGTGCGTTGGACGCTGCCCGTCCGAGCAAGGACGAAGCGTGTTGTGCGAGGTGGTGCAGTTTTGCGAGTGGGGCGCGAAACTCGCCGCGGTGTAAATCCACCGTGAGGCCCAAGTGGTCGCCGACTTGCGTTGGCGTCCATACACCTTTCTTGGGGTTGCGCTGTAGGCCGAGGCTGTCGAGCAGGGCTTGGACGCGCTGCCGAAGTAAGAGTGCCTCGTCGTAAGTGTCCGCCAAGAAGAGGAAGTCGTCCATGTAGGGTAGTAGTCGAGTTCCTCGCCATCGCGCGTTTCGGAGGAAGCGCTTGGACGGGCGGCGTGGGCCGGCCGGTGTAGCTGCGGGCGTGGGAGGTGGTGGGCGGCGTAGGTGGTTCGTAAACACTTGCGTGAGTTTGCAAAAGTAGTAGGCGGAGCCCGACCACCCCATGGGGAGGCACGCGAGGCGCCATAAGGTGCCGCGGTAGTTGACCGTGAAGTAATCCCGGTCTTCCTCCCGGATGCCAAGGGTGTAGTACCCATCGGCGAGGTCGAGTGAGACGAAGTAGTCCCCCGGTCGAGATAGATGGCGGAGGTGCTTGAGGGTCTCGCAAGTCATGTTGAACGTCGAGCAGTAGCGGTTGAGTTCGCGAAGGTCGATAATCAAGCGCCATTGATTGCATCCGGGTTTTGGAACTAAGAACATCCGGGAGACGTAGCGTGGGTTCGTAGAGCGCTCCCACGCGCCGCAAGCCTCGAAGCGTGGTAGTTCCGAGTTGAGAAACTCGAGTTGGTCGGGTGTGGCGTCTAGCATGGAGATGCCATGGTTGAACGGCTTGGGACGTAGGCCGTGCTTGAACTTCACACGTACGCCGTGGCGGATCCAACTTAGGACTTGGCCGCTCGCGCCGATGCGCTCCCACTCCCGCCATTTTCGACGTACGCGGTGGCGCATGAAGGAAGATGTCGGGGAGCAGGAATCGGCGCGGCGGGCCACACCATCATTTCTTGCTTGGGGTTTTAGCCGAATCGGTCGGCTTGGGTGGGAGGGTTGCTCGTGCCGCGGCTGCTGCTGCTGCGGCGGCCTTGCGTTTGTCGGCGGCGGCTTTGCGGCTCCGAGCGTCGGGGCCGTTGGGCTTGTCCGGTGTGACCTTCGCGAAAGCGGCGCCGGCGGCGGCCTTGCTGGCAGCGTGTAGGCTGACTTCAAGCGTGCGGTCGACGAAAGCTTGGCGTAGCGCGTCCAATGTGCCGGAGACCGCGGTAGGACGCGGTCGGCAGAAGCGTTCGTGTGCCAATTCGGCGAACACGCGGTCCGCATCCGTGCTCGTTTGTCCGCCCTTGGTGAGGCGGAGGAAGCCCAATCGAGTACGGGCGGCCTCCTCCGTCGCTGTGTGGGTGCGATGGCCCGCTCGGATGAGGGCAATCGCTGCCGCCTGCTCCGTAGGTAGAGGTGGGCCGTGCGACAACGTGTCCAAAGCCTCGCCAATTGCCGCGTTGGCGCAACTGTCGAAGAAGGCATAGCACCCGATGTGTAGGTACTCGTCGTATGCGGCTTGGGTGCGTTTGTCGCTTAGGGCACGGGCGGTGTCGTCCGTGAGAGTCCACAGACGTGGCTCCTCGACGTCGCGGGGGGGACGTTCGAGGCCGGCCGGGATGACTTCGCCGTAGTAGGTGAAGTCGACAAACTCGGCCGCGGAGGGGTCGGGTTCGTCGTCGAGCAGGTCGATAGGTGGCTCGGGGGCCTCCTTACCACCCTCCGTCGCTGTGGTCGCGTCGGTGGGAATGGACTGCTGTTGATAAGTAGTAGCGGGTGTGGCTGTCGGCTGTCGAAGCTGAGCGAGTAAGGCAGCGTTAGCCGCCAAAAACTGCTCAGTAATGCGTTGTTCCGATTCCAAAACCGCCGTACGAATCTGTTCGGCTGTGCGTTGTTCGAGTGAGGTAGCGTGAGGGTCGGCCGCTGCGGCGGATGTAGACTGCTCAGGCTGCATATTGGGGAACGGCGTAGCTGAACGAGGGGAAGTGTCGCGTGACGCTCGAGTGCGCATGGGACGAAAAGTAAGATTGACACCCTACTCGACTACGAGAGTCGAGACTGCATTCGCGCGAAGCCTAGATTGGCTGAGCGCGAAAGCAGAGAGTGCCTAGGCTCGTGGCTAGCTACGGCTTATAAGGCACGGGCTAGCTAGAGCTGACCGTTGGGGAAGTCGTTGGTCGTTGGCTGCGTCTAACTGTTTGGGCAAGGTGGTTGCCCTGCAGGTGAGCCGCGCCGATATTAACGGTAACAGTAACCGCTAGAGTTACTGTCCCGTACACATGATATTGGATATGCAAACCTCTAGATTCAAATCAATCTGACCATCTGTATTTTTGTAATCACGGAAATAGTGCTCATGTACCCATCGTAGCGATGCGCAGTAGTCAAAGACGAATCCTAATTTGGCGAGTACTGTCCTGTGACAGTACGTTACATGACTAGTACAAGTACTCGCTACGATATTTATACCGTACCCGTACCTTCCACGGATGTAGTGTACTAGCAGTTACACTTGCCATTGTGAAGCTCAAGGACACTGTCCGCAGTACTGTACGTATATGTACCTCCCGGTATGTACAGTACGCACAGTGAGTTCTCCCATGCGTCAAGACGCTAGGCACGAGGCCAATTGGTAACGCAACCTGGCCTACGAAAGACTACGGACGTCGACACGTCGAAACCTGCCTGGAGTGGGGAAGCGTGACGCGTGACGAGACCGAAGGCGAGCTTCGCTAGACTATAAATAGTCTAGCACCTTGGAGGGCGGTGACATGATATTCCACATTGTAACTCCTTTCCTTTACTCCCCGCATAGCGAGTGCTACACTGTAGTTTGTTTACATAACTACACGCACTTTTCACTCATTGAACGCTTCCCATGAGAGACTTTGATTCGACAACCAGCCATTGAGAGGCTGGTTGCGACACTAATTCTTATCAAGGAGGGCAGTGCTGATGCTATGGCATGCCTTCCTGTTCCTCGGGCTTAGGTTTTTTCCTCTTCTTCTTTTTGCTTGGTGGCCTCCACTGCTTTTTCTTGTAAAAAATTGACTGTTTTATTCCTAATCCTTATCCCAAAAATAAGTGCGCAATACCCCAGTAGTCGGTCCGGTTGCCACATTACGTATCCTAATTAGGCACCTCGATGGACGCGGGACGCGGCCGGTGCCCCCTATTTCACTCATCCTCACAGCCACGAGGCACAATCCGCAGTCTCAACCAACCCGTTGCACCCACAGCGGCTGCCTGAGGCCCATAGCTGCTTCAGGACTCCTATAGAGGGCTACCAGACATCATCAAGCGTTTTTGAGGTGAGTTTTGGCGCCATAGGCGCGTGTTTCGCGTAGGCGGACGAGACTCGGCGGTAATTGCACTTCGAGAAGTGCAGCAAGGCGCGACGATGCGTGACGATGCTATGTGCTATGCGTCTCTATAGGCCAGCGCCGTCCTAACGGGACCGTCCCGGCGTCGAAAGACGTTGGCACTGCTGAGATATGACAAGCTCGCTCGCCGATCCCCCTCCATCGGCGAGTGCTGGGGCACCCCCGCCCCTCAGGTAGTCGCTAGGCCAAGTCCAGCGGAAGCACGATCAACTTTGGGCGGCGCCGGTCAACGCACTGGAACGCAGTGAGGGATGCGGCGGTTTCCGTTGGAGCTGGCAGCGCGCCATGCACGCGGCAGGAGCTGAGTTCCACAAGCGCTTGGGTGAGGATGCCCTCCTAGCAAACGAGCAGATGGACAAAGAAAACAAAGCTTGCGGAAGAGGTTTCGGCGTGCGCTGAGCAGGTATGAATTCATGTTATCCCGTCACCTGTAGAAGTTGTGTTGTCCTGTCTTACATACATGTTATCTGGGAACTGCATAACGTAAATAGCTCCAACAGAGGTCTATGATCATATCCGCGAACGAACTACAACCTGTGTGTGTGTGTGTGTGTGTGTGTGTGTGTGTGTGTGTGTGTGTGTGTGTGTGTGTGTGTGTGTGTGTGTGTGTGTGTGTTTATTTCAGAGGAAGAGAGAAGAGGAATGCGTGTGTGTGATATAAAAAAATAGAATGCGCGCATGTGAGACAGATTGTCAAATTGTGCGCAGTTGGTGCGGCATTTGTGTGAGTGTATGTGCTTGCAAGAAATAGTGTATGTGTGTGACAAGAAATAGTGTGTGCAAGCGCTTGCAAAAAATATAATGGTATTTGGCGCGCACGCGGGGTGTGTGCATATGTGTGTGCGCGCGCGCGCGCGTGTGTGTGTGTGTCTGTGTGTCTGTGTGTGAGAGAGAGAGTGCGTGTGTGTGTGTGTGTCTGTGCGGGCGCGGCTGCGCGTGCGAGAAAGTGTGTGTGTGTGTGTGTGTCTATGCGTGCGTGTGTGTGTTCCAGTGAGTGAGTGTGTTAAAAAAGAATGTGCTTGAAAGAGTGTGTGTGTGTGTGTGTGTGTGTGTGTGTGTGAGCGAGATGTCAGCATGTATGGTGTGTGCGAAAGAGATATTGATTATCAATTTGTGCGTGAAAGAATATATGGAAATGTTTGCTTCAGAGGAAGCTAGAGAAGAGGAATGCGTGTGTGTAATATAACAGCATTCGCCGAGAGCTTTCGAACGAGGTGCGATGTGTCCGGTAAAACTGGCAGATGAAGAATTTATTTTTCCACTGGTCCGGCCAAGTTGCGAAATCTCGGGGTCTGGGCTTGACCGGACCGACTACCCAGTAAGTCGATGTTTTTTCCAAATAACAAATATCCAAATGACAAGTCGTTCGGTACGGTTCTCGTACAATGGTACGTATGCACTCACACGAGCGTCGCCTACCCGGGAGCATGATCGATGATGAGTTGAGGTTTGTTTCGAACTTCTGCTCTCAGTCATGCTTGCAAAACGCCGCCTGTAGAGGGTGCCGGTGCGGGTTCCCTGCCAGTCCCATATCCCGGGGGCGCACAAAAAAAATAAAAAAAATCGCATTTGTAGTAATAAAATCCAATCAAGAAGATGAGAAGGGGATTCACCGACAGACGGACAGACGGAAACACACACACAGACAGATTTTAGCAAATAATTGTAGTAGGAAAGGATCGTGTGGTAGCGACCACAGTTCGATGACACTACATTTCATCCGTTGTACCAAGAACACCGGAGTTTCCTCATTTACGTACCGTATCGAGGAAACCCTCGTGTTATCCTCATTCAGCAAAATACGCGACGGCACGAAATTTTGTCCGGACGTTCGAGGAAGAGCAGTGTTCGGAACTTGAGGAGTGGACGCTTTATCAGTCAAAGTTCATCTCCGTTGCCCCCCCCCCCGACCTGTCGTGCCGATCGTCCGACGGATATGTCATGATCCGTCCTTCCGTTCAGCCGTACACCTCCTGCTGCCGTCCACAGATTAAGGTAAAATCAATGTATGTTGATTTCAGTGCAACTCGAAAGATCTTTGATAACAGCACGGGTCGTGGGGTATCGCAGTGACGAAACCTGCCGGTACGGGCCGAGACGCAGTCCACGGCGCTCACACTGACTCACACTCACCCCCGCCACCCCCCCCCCCCCCCCCCCCCCTCCTTCCCCACACGCACACACTCACACACACACACACACACACACACACACACAAAGCACACACACACACACACACACAAAGCACACACTCCGACAGAGATACTTGTGTTTGTGGCGCTGCGGAGTACGGGCGTATTTCTGGACAAAACCTATCGACATCCTGCATAATTGGCATCTGGAAAGAAGGGCAGCATCTTATTTGCAGTCCTGCGGAGAAGCTGTCGTTCCAGATAGCGGTGAGCAGATAAGAAAGGTAATAAGATCAACAGCGAGCCAGCTGACTCCTCACTTCGCGCCCGACCAGACTATCAGACGAATACTGGGTGCGAGGCGAGCACGTCAGGGGTGGATGGCGCGCTGGACTACTCCCCACTGTTACTTTAGTAGCCGCCAGACACGACGGCGACGCGTGCTGGTGCTGCTAGGGTGCGTGCAACCCTCTCTACTCAACTCACCGCCACCCTGTCCGCTGTTGCCGGTGCCGACCGCAACCGCGTTGCCATGGTCAGGCAACGCACGTGGATGACAAATTTTCTCTATCTTGTCGGTGCTTCTGGTCCCAGGCTGTTTGCTTTCGCGTGCTCCATGGTCGCAACGTCCGTGGAGGTGATTCAGCAGGAAGTGGGCATGGTGGCGCCCGAGTCTGGGACACCGCCCGTGTTGCGACAACTTCGAAGCCAGCCTATAAACGAGGAGGTAGCCGACAAGGATGCGGGCGTGGTAGCACCAAGGAAGGTCAGCACCTGCATGCAGGCCAGGGAAAGATGCATTATTCCCTGAGACACCATCACCATCCGCATCATCATCATGCCAATAGCGTCCCAATATCATCATGCAGTCCTTGCATCCAGGTAGGCGCGGCCCAGTACCCTCACACATTTATGGCGCTACCAGGAGCCTCTGCGCCACCCGACAGCCTTTTGGCGTGAATCTGCGTCGATGAGGCCGCTTTGATGCACTCTCTTGCTTTTATATTTGCAGGCCGCACCAAATGGGACGGCTGCAAATCTGTCGGCGGTGCTTATAAACGCCGCTCGGCTGCGGTCATCTCAGGTAAGACACTAGATAGTGAGGGGCGCACACATAAGGGGCACCTCCCTACTCGAGCCTAAAACAAGCTGCCGCAGCTATTCACGGAGACCTGCCGTGTCGCCAGTTTCATTAAGGTGAGCAGCTGAGTGAATGTGCTGATGCATCGCACAGGCGAGTCCACATCAGCTAGAAGCGTATGGGGAGAAGCTATCGCAGGCTGCAGCCACAGTAGCAGAAAGAGAGGCTCTTGTGGAGGAGCAAGTGACTCAACAAAGCTATCGGAAGGGTGAGGGTAGCGAACTATTCACTCAGTAGCACAAATAATTGCAACCGTGCAGTGCTTACACAGGAGATTGGGGGATTGGGTCAGTGTAACCACGTTGTGGTCTGCGGTGGATGACACAGGCTTGCAGGTCAGGCTCCAGCCGTTGCATTTTCGCGGCCTTTGCCTGGATTATGGTGAGAAGGCCACAGCAGAGATTCGGTGGTGCGACCGGCGGAGGGCCTCGCAGGGGGTACTGGTAAGGCCACCCCCAACCCACTACCATCACCCTTGCCACATGCTCATTCTGCTCAGTTGCATGAGATTGTTCACCTCGCCTGGCTTGTTCGCCCGGAAGGTGGAGGACGTGGGCGGGTTGCAGGGTACGAATGGAACGCTGTTGAGGTGTGTGCTGCACAAGCCCAACTATGAGGGCATCGATCACCGCGCCGCTTGCTTATCCGTCACTCCCACGAGCACTCCCCCCACTATCTTGTTCTCTTTGATAGTAGGACCCTGCCGTAGCTCCCCGCTTGATAATGCTTGGTATTCTTTCCACCCCCCCCCCCCCCCCCCCCCCCCGTCCTCACTCTTGCTGCACTTTTGTTCTGCAGGCATGCTGTACACACCTCAATATGCCTTCATGTGGAGAGCATACGCATAGACGACGAGGCAGCTCTCAATCATGGAGGAGGCTTTAACGGGGCTCCTGTTTTGTGGGCGCCCTGTGACGGCGGGTCTCCCTCGCAGCTGTGGCGATGGCAAGGTCGCATCACCCCCGTTGTCGCGAATCTAAAGGTATCTCGACTTCACTCCCTCTACTTTATCTATTGAAACTCAGCCCGCCATGGAGGGCCCCCTCCCACCAGTTTCACCGCGCTACATACTGGATATTGGATGAATGGGTTGTACGCTGTGTGGGAGCTGCAGGCCTGTCTCGACGTCACCCAAGGCGCCCTTGACAAGACACCGCTGCAGCTGTGGGCATGTCATCCAGGCCAAGTTCAGAATTGGAAAATTCTGATCCGGGACGGTAATCCCCCCCCCCCCCCCCCCTCCCCCGATTCTGCTGTCTACGTACCTCTCTTAATTGGCTGTACTGATACAGGGCGAGTTATAGTTTCTGAAATTGACGTGTCTATGCGGTGCCAGGTGACGACGGGGAAGAGGAGGCAGCAACGACATGCCGTGCTTTGACTAAACTACACGAGCCCTACAAACGGGCTTACCTACCTTCGTATGAGGACGCCAGTGCTATGTACACCTACCCTTTTGTGAACTGCGCCGACCATGACCCGGAGGCCAACATGTAACCATCACCCCCTTCACCTCAACCTCTAAGAGATAAAGACATAAAGCATTGTCTGTTCGCAGTGTCCAGTGTAAGGTCAACGATTTACCCGTTGAGTTGCAATGAAAGAACGATTGTAAACAGCAAGACTCACGAGCGTGTGTCTTTCAGGTTCACAATCATGACGCAGCTGGACTTGGATCTGCAGGAGCTATACAACCTGACCCAGCAACAGGCGTACCTGCCCCCAGGGCGCAGCAGTCCCAGAGGTTTTGCAGCCCTAAGCGTCACTCAGCTGCACAACCTACTTCCTCAGCGCCTTTCGCGCCTACTTGCTATGGCTATTGCCTTTGATGGCACCGTCTCGGTGGCTGTCAAACTGCGCACCATGCTGAAGGACGCAGATGTAACACGGATGAGCGTGGAGGCTGGTGAGAGCAATGGCACCTTTGTTAGACTTACTAAAACACGGTCACCTACTCGATTGAGTGTTTCGTGCAATGTTGGAACTGGTTAACAGAGTGACTTGCCCACCGAAATGACACTCAATTACAGGCACGCCGACCCCAGCTCAGCTGAGGCAGTGTTGGCAAGTTTTAGCCGGTAGCATTGGATTGTGGCTGCCCCCCCAGCTGGCAAAGGTCCGCTGCCCCCAGTCCCCCTAGTTTGATTGCATTCTTTTCATTTTTGGGTTGCCACGTTCCACTTCTTGAGCAGCATCACTTGAATTTGACTTGCCAAGGACGCCATGACATCTGCATAACTCAGCTATGTGGGAAGGATAGGAGCGATAAACAAGAGTAACTTTTGAGTCTGGGGGGAGGGAGGAGGGAATAATTTTGAGTCTTATCCTTGCTCTCGCTAATGTTCGCCGCCTCCAACAGCGCATCGACCTACACGTTGTCCACTACAGCGGCATTTACAACACCAATGTCGGGCGGAACGTGGCGATGGAGCATGCGCGCTCGCCCTACATCATCACCGCTGATGTTGATTTTGTTCCTAGCGGAGGTATAACCCCTCTCCTTCCCCGCTACAGTTTCCAGCCGCACCGGACATTCTACTGCTGCCAGCCCATCTCACCCCGAATTGGTGCGTGTTGCTTTCAGGGATGGCAAAGCTATTGGAGCCGTATAAACAGCAACTATGTGGCCAGTTTCGAGTGATCCTCCTCCCCGATTTTCAGGTGACGTGAGCGTATCTCCGTTTGAGTGTTCTGGCAGCGTCGATTGTCATGCTTGGGGGATGCCATCCCTACAGGACGGCTCCGCTGAAGATGTTGGTTTTTCAGGTCCACTCGTTCGAGTATCTGCGGAAGATTCGAGAGAAGGGCCAGGTGCAGCTTCCCAACGCAGTACCTGGCGGAGACATTAATGTCATCCGCATGCAGGAGTTGACTGCAGCATGCGCATCAAAGGTGCCTCCTTTCTTGCCTTGCTTGCCTTTCCCTTCACCGGCTACTATTTTTCCTAGCCGGCACGTGTCGATGGCGGGCTGTGTTGATGCCAAAGAACTTCTGGCATCGAATTTACTGTGTACCCGTTTCACTCCAGGATGTTGTGACCGCTGCGCTCAATTCGGGTGTGGCGCGACGATATCATGAGGAAAGGGCAAAAAACTCATCAGCCGGGTACAACCTGCACTCTGCTCTGCGGCCTTCCTTTCATTTCCATTTTGCTTGCTGAAGTCTTACTGCATATTGCCCCCGGCCCGGACAAGTAGCAGGACCGTAAATCGACTGCGAACGAGCAAACAGCAGAGAGAAACAAGTCGGGTTACTTACACCGTCTTCTTGCTTGAAATCTGACTTGACAGGTACTCCTTCGCTAGCTGGACGTACTGGGACACATCCCAGCAAATACCAGAGCGCGATATGCAACAAAACTGCGAGGTCCCCCCCCCCCCCCCCCCCCCCCCCCCCCCCCTCTCAAAAAAAGAAAAAAATGAAAAAAAAATGAAGGATAATTAAACTGCGCGCGCGCGTGTGTGTGTGTGTGTGTGTGTATGCGTCCGTATATGTGTGTGTGTGTGTGAGAGAGAGAGGAAGAGAGCAAGGGGGGGGGGGGGGGGGGATTTGTTGATTGAATCAGCAGTATGTTACATGAATCTCCAAACGGATATGGATGCCTTCGCATATTTTACAGACCTTTTACGCGTTTCACCGTGACGACAACTTCCCACGTTTCGAGGAGCGTCTGGCGGGGCGAGGCTGGAACCGCATCTCGCAGGTGTGCAGCTGCCGGACCAGCCCGCTTCATCCTTATGTGTAGTCCATTAATCATTTAAGAACCGAATGAAGCAGTGAATTCATCCGCGTTTATTTCTTGCATTCGGGGCTTTGACTCGCGACCAAGTGCATCATCGAGAATGTGGCTGTTTCTGTGGTTGCTAGTCGGATGTTCCCTGTTCATCCCCAGCTCCCCTTTTCTGTCATACTCAGCGGGGCTTGACGCTGATCCTGCATCTTTGATTAACATTGTAGACTGATGAACTCCGGGCGGCTGGGTATCAATTCGTGGTGCACCCAACTGTCTTCCTGTGCCATCCCGCGGAACATTTCATCTACAATGTACGCCTCCTGACCATCCCCCCCCCCCCCCCCCCCCCCCCCCCCCCCAACACACACACACGCCCCAACCTTTGCGCTTGTTTTGGGAGGTAGGCCCCACTGTGCTGCCGGTCTTCTAGCGTTCGTTAGATTTCGGATTGAAGTTGAACCCCGCGATGTGGTGTTTGCCACTCCCCCCTAATCTCAACGACGACGACCTATCTCATGGACATGTAATGGCTTTAGAGCTCAAAGCTGTGGATAATGACGTTGCTTTGCAGAGTGATGCATGGAAGCAACAGAACGACAATGGTCGGATTTATTACAACGAGTTTCTTCCTGGGATGTTCAACCGGCTGGCCGACTCCGAGGTTGCCCGTATGCGGCAGAGGGAGCGGCAGCGCTCCTTGGAGACATGCTTTGACCAAAGGATTTCTTAAGCTCGACTGTCTGTGGTACGAAGATGCTTAGAAGATGCAACGGTACGCATGATTGACGCTCGTTTTAGTATGCGCGGTTGATTATTTCGGCTTTTCATTTTAAGATGTTGGAATACACTCCTCTACAAAAGTCCAAACAAAATTTCGCTCCATCGCAAGTAATAAATGTAGCCGTGCGTCGATTATATGACAAATCTCTTGATACCCTAGGCAATGCTTTGGCGCCCAACATGGAATGCGCCGACTATACGGGGGGCGAATTCGAGCATTGCCGGGCTTGTGTACCTGGGGTTATCGCGCCCGCACCCGTGCGGCACGCTCTTTAAACAATCGCCGTGCCCGTTGGACGGAAAAGAGTCACGGGCGCCCAACGCCCAAATATGAATGCTTATCCGACGGTCGCGCAAATATAATGCATAGGCGACGGAGGGAGGAGGTGTTGGGCATGCCGCTGTGGGGGAAACGCACGAAATCGCGTGTGTAGACTTACCGCCGATATGCGCACATGCCAAGGGCAAGCTCCTTTCGGCCACAATGTTCAAAGAATCATACCTTACTCAAAGAAGGTCAAAACTTTGTCAAACATGTACTGTTGGACGCGTCTTTTCAATGTGCGTCGAACGCACCTACTTTGGAGTTCAAACACCCATAAACTAATTTTCGGTGAGTAGTTATTCTAATTTCTACAATATTCCGGCAAAGCTAAACCGCAATGTCAAGTAACACCCGTCGAATTCGGCTCACCTCATGAGGTCATTTGTGCGGGGCTTCTCGATATGTATTTACCAATTTTTCATTCCTATTGATTCACAAGGCTAATTCCCGACGTGAGCCACGCTTGGGGAGGGTGTGGTTGGCACAAGCACATACCCAAGCATTCCAAACACCACCGTCGACGAGATGCGTCCCAAACGGCCCAATTGGATCTCGCCCCTCACCAAAGCGAATCGCCCTCGCCTATTTAAAGCGCGTTTATCCAAGCCTGCGTCATGTGGGCTTTTACTCGCATGCTTTTTAAATCCATCACCCGTGCCTGCGGCGCGAACTTCCGTGCTCTTCTATTCACAAACCAAACCTTGCGCATTGACCACGGCACCCACGCCTCCAACCCCCTCCTACAAGTCCCCAAAATTCCGTCGTGTGGAACACTAAATAATTTGTAGCGTGGTATGAGCGCTTGAGCAATGCCAAGCGTGGCGCTCGGAAGGACGTGTGTAGTTTAGACAATTTCTTGGGAATTGATTATGGGCTTAATTCGACAAACTTTAGGGACAACACTCGCTTTAAGCTCACGTTTAACCATACCGGATGACGGCTAACTGCTTGCTTCTCGGGTCTCCTACACTAAGGCGATACGTGGGTGTCGTCGTGCTGGATGTGGTGAGAGGGGAGCGTATTCCGGACTAGCTAAGGTTAAACATCACGCATGTGCGGACTTTAGTGGAGTGTGTGATAAAACTCGGATTATCAAAATTGTGTTTATTTGCATGAAAACATGTCCCAAACCCTAAATTCAACATGATAGTCGGGTGCTCCCCCATCGTTTGCTATGCACTCCCTTAGCCGTTTGGGGATGGAGTTCAAAACGGCGCAATGGGCACAATTAGGAATGGTTTTCCACCCCTTCTATTTAGTAGCCGCCTCAAAATTGCGTGGGGACAAGTCCGATCTTTTTTGTAATCTACTCGACACAATACCCCACATGTTTTCCATCCAACTACTAAAATCAAGGCTTTTGGCAGGACATTATATCACTTGCAAGCCGTGTTAGAATCGGGAACGGATAGTTACACGTAGGATGTGCCGACCCCATTGGTGACTAGAGAAGTGAGAAGGAGAGAGATGGCGGCCGGCGAAGGCACCGGCTGGGCCGGCCGACCGCCACTAATAGGGCATAGAGTACCGCTAATAGCATAACAGTAATGCCATTATTCGGTTCTAAATGTAATGCGTAATGTACTAGTCTGACATGTAGCGGGAAGAATTGTCCGCGGGGGAATAAGCCGACGCATGAGAGCGACCGGCGAGGAAGAAGCAAAGCCAACAAGGATGTTAGGAGCGTGTAGGCACGCAAAAGCATAGACGGGCACTGCTCGTGATGACTCCCCCCTTTCGTTGTGGGAAAGGTTAGCTCCTCGCTTAGTTAGGTGAGCGTTGCGGCGTTGCCTTAGAAAAAACAATAACAGTACTAATTAAAGTACGCACGGGCCGAATTCTCGCGGGTCGGTTTTAAATAACCCGATCATTTCGAGAGCATCGGCAGCTTGAAGGCTCGGTGAAACTGAAAGGTGGGTGGGGCTAGCGTGGCGCCGGGCGCTTTACACGCACTCTTCTCATTTTTACGTGGGAGATGGTAGGACAATCGCGGACAACCAGCTCGAAGGCGAAGCGTGGTGTCGGTTGGACGATGAGCGCACTCGAAACAAGGGTGCTCGACGGATGCGCGATCGGTGGGTGGAGGGTAAGGCCGCTAGCTGATTTTCCATACATGTACCTAGGTACCAGACAGAAAATAGGCGGGGAAATGGCTGGGAAGACTTTTCAGCGCGGCGGCGGGAGCGTTAGCTTTTCTTGTGTGGTAGTCTTGGTCCCCCCTCCCCCACCCGCCCTCGAGGTGATGGTGGACCTCGACTAGGAGGAAAGTCGCGCCGGGAGGAGCGGCTACAACCTTGGGGCGGGGCTTACGGGGTGCGACGGCGGGATCGACGAGCGACCGCGTGGGGAGGGTTTTCGCTCGTCTTTCCCCTCCTTTCTCTGGCAAGACCGAAGTCACGCCGGGGCTAGGTTAGTAGGCTAGTCCGTCGCCCCTCTCGAACACCGATCGGCCTTGGCCGGTCGGCACCGGTTCGGTAGGAGCGGGCCGTGCATCGTGAAGGTCGAGCAGCAGTTTCATTTTGCATTTCTTGACGAGTGGCTCTGATTCTTTTGTAGATCTGCTTTTCCTGATTACAAAAATATTTCTGATGTTATTGCTTAGGCGGGGGGACTGTGGCAATTACTGCGGTTACTTATAGTTTTTAACCTCCGAAGAACTTCAACACACATTGCATATAGGTGTGTCGATAGGTGTACCTCGTCGAAGAGCGCCCAGCCCAATTTTTGCTCTTTAGTGTCCTAAATGACTCATCAGCTAATAGTTGTTAGACATCAGCCGGTCCATTTTGCGGGTATTATTGTAAATTATTTTCATTTTTCACAACGAACTACAATCAGCCTACGCTAAAGACCAATGGCTCGCTACGAGAGTCCGAACTCCGGGCTTATTACTGCAACAAGCGGACGGTATGTACTATGCGTACGCGACGCGCCTCTACATTCCATACATCGACGGACTACAACACAAAGTACTGTTTGAGCCTCACGAGGCCACTTACGCGTGGCAACATGGTGTAAATCGCATGCTTTTATCGGCGGCCAAACTCTTTCCGGTGGCCCCGGATGCGAGCCGTAGTTCAACGCCATGTTACGGAGTGTCCGGTATGTTAGCGCACCAAGGCAGCTAGACTCGAGCCCTACGGGTTGCTTAAGCCACATACACACCATAGTCGACCATGGAGAACGTCTCTCTTGACGTGATTACGGACGTTCTCGCAAATAGCGGCTACGAGGCTGTGGTGGTTTTCGTGTGTATGTTCACCAAACGTTGCGTGGTAGAACCAACCACCAAGACGGTTGTTGCTGAACCGCTCGCCGAGATTATGCACCGTTCTGTGTTTCGACATTTTGGCGTGCCTTCGATGTTGGTGTTTGATCGCGACCCGCGATTCATGAGTGACTTTTGACTCATGAGTGACAACTAGTTTCTTTGCTCGGGACGCGGCTAAATATCTCCACCACCACCCTTAAACATATGGACTGAGCGGACCAACCAAACGTGGGAGCAAGGCATTTGTTGTTACTATACACACCCCATGACACACCCCATTATACACACCCCATGCACAACGAATGGACGAGCCACTTTACTAACGTCGAGTTCGTGGTCAACGCCGCTGCTTAAGCTTCAACAACCATGTCCTCTTTTCAGGCGACAATGGGATTTGAACCAATAACACTTCTTCACGTGGTTTTGTCGGATGCCGAACCACGACACAAGCTGCCTGCCCGTGCGCGACACTTGCAAGAGCTTCATTGTTTTGCTAAAGCTTGCGGTACAATTACACATCGGAGGCAGATTAAGCAAGCTAACAAGAAACGTCTACCATTACTTTTTAAGGTGGGCGACTGCATCAAGTTACGTGCTTCTTTCCTGAAATTTATTCAGCAACCTTGCTGGAAATTCTGCGATCACTACGTGGGACCTTTCGAGATTATTTGCGAGGTATGTCATGTTGCTTTCAAGCTTTGACTACCTCCGGGCGTCTGCATCCACGACGTCTTGCATGCCATGCAGCTTGAACATTGGCATCATGACTCTTTCCGGCGGCAAGTTTCTACCCCGCCAACTCATATCGTGCACGACGCGAACAGATTCAAGATGGAGCGATTAATTGATGTCGCTTACAACTCTACCACGGCACGGGACTTCTTTTTCGTGTCTGATGGGCCCTTCCCTACAACACTAGCGAGGACGACACTTGGGAGTCTTTGCGTCACGTCAAACACCTCGTTGTTTTACGAAATTTTCTCGGCTCTGCTGCATGGCGTGTTTTCTGATTTTTTCTCGTTTGAGAAACCTTTGGCCTTCGCGAGTCCCTTGGACTTCATTTCACTATTCCGCACTTAGTCTTGGTTTGGAACACCGTGGACGTTGTTCTGAAGGAGGGAGGATTGTAGTATTCCGATACTCACGTCCCATGACTTATTATTCGGACAATAGCATTTCTTTTTTAATTTACAAAATGTCATACAAGAAATTCAGAAAAAGTAGCGGAGACCACCAAGCAAAAATACGAAAGAGGAAAAAACATAAGCCCGAGGAACAAGAAAGCATGCCACAACATCAGCACTGCCCTCATGCAAAGCGTTACGGGTATAGGAACACAAAGTACGATGAAGAGCAGCACAAAGGCGTTGCATGAATTTTCGCCGCACATCCCCCCAAAACGCCGAAAAGGAACAAAAGGAGGACGAACGAAATGATGCATACAGACATAACCGTAAGAGCGCAAAGAACGAGAGTCGGTAGCACCCACGCCAAGGAAGCGGCGAATTATCATCAAAATTGCAAGGCGACCAACCAACTCAGCCGCCATAGGCGCCAACCGGCCCCTATCCTCTAGAGCGAAGGGATAGTTGTCATGGACCGACTGAACCGAAGGCGTGCCAAGCAAAGCGGAAGTACGGAGGTTCGCATCGAGTTTGCCATACTGAGCTCCCAATGTAAGACTGCCGGAGAGTGGGGGACGAGCACCTATACGGGGAATATTGGTGTTTGTGCGAGCACTTGTAACCGTCACGTCAACAACAAAATGACGACGTGGAGCGATGAATGTCATTTTAGATCTCATCAGAGATATTTAGGATCGCTGATGAAATCTGCAACAAACCTAATTAGCGACTGTTTCTACAATATCCGCTACGTATGCTTTCTTTAGTCATCTTCATGCGATGACTTATTATAGCGGACGGAATGACAACTAAGGTGTTTTCCCCTAAAAAACTTGGAAATTGTTTACAATATGTGCCGGCAAACTCGACCGACTGCTGTCTCTCGGGCCTCTCTACCAAGCCATACATGACTTATAGCGAGTTTAGCCCGGGTCTCTTCGACCAGGTTCACCTATCGACACACCTAGCTTCACTGTGTGTCCACGTTCCTCGGGAGTTAAAAAACTGTACGCAATCGCAGCAATTGCCACAGCCCCCCCGCCTAAGCAATAACATCAGAAATATTTTTGTAATCCAGAAAAACAGATTTAAAATAAATCCACTTGTCGAGAAATGCAAAACTAACTGCTGCTCGACCTTCACGATGCACGGCCCGCTCCCACCGAACCGGGGTGCCGACCGGCCACCACCAGCTCCAACACCCGCCTCCCACCGTTGATCCGGCCGTACCCTCCTCGCCATCAAACGCTTATGCAGTACATGCCCCACCCCCTTGAAGTAGGATTGTATGCATGAGTATTAGGCCGCGAAAAAACATATCGGACGGGCCGAGCGGGAGATCTTGGTGCCGATATAGCACAGAAATCATTTTTTCAAAAGCCCTATGTACATGGCTTTCCCGACAGCTGCTGATCATGCGGATCGAGCTGACGGCCCTCTTAGCCCCCTACCGTGCCAAGCCTGGCACGGCTACGGGGATTCCAACGCCCACCACGGGGAGGTGAGGGGATGCCGACGGGCATGCGAGCGCACCCCCCTCCGGGGCCGCCGCCGGCGGGCGCTTGTTTTCCCCTAGTATAGGCCGCGGGTTGATCGTTCCTCCTATCTTGCCCGTGCAACCGACATACCACCTACTCCGACTGCATGCCTCCACCATACACCGAGCATACGCAACCCATGAGGATAGCTCTACCTAGCCTACTAGCAAGACTAACGTTGCCGACACAGCGGATCAACCTCACCACGTCCCCGCTACGGCTAAACTGCCCACCGATCACCATACAACTATGGAGGAGGACACCCAGCCTACCGACACGCACACATAAGCCCCGCGACAGCTAGTCCGCTCCTCTAAACGCCGCCACAAACCCTAAACCCTAAACAACTAAAGCCTCATCTGCTACGATGGACTGCGACGACCGCGTCCTCACCATGCGCCTTGCGCTCCGCGCAGCCTCCTCCAACTCTCGCCAGAAAATAGCGGAAGCATACGCGGCTTTGCTAGCCGAAGACCCCCTCTTGCTCCAACCGCACGGCTGGAAAATGCCTCGCCAAGATCTTGCCTCCAGAAGCCCACCTCTCCCACCCAGCAACCTCCACACCCCGACGCTCTTGCCCCCCGTCACAAGAATCTGTAGCGGCGGACGTCTCCTTGATATACATACCCAGCCGATCCATCCCCACCTACCCTCCGGCAGCTGCTAACTCAGCAGGGGGCCGCCTCGGATACTCCTCCGCGTTTCGACCTAGCCCCGGTAGGAAATGTAACGGTGGGACGTCTACGACTGCCTCAACCGGACTTTCCTGGTGGTGTGCCAATAGTGGGTGGACTGGGTGAAGGCCGAGAGGGGGACTAGCATGCCAGTCCCCTAGCCATGCGATCGGAGTTAGCGATATAACTAAATGTAGGCAAAAAACGTATCCTACCGTCACTAAAGACAGGAAAACGATCCACAGTACTACTAAAGTACTACAAAAAACCATATAACACGGGGATGGGTCGGTAGCTCGGATGAGCAACGCCGATCGTCTTCGCTCTGGGCCTGGCCTCCCATCGAGCGCAAGACTGGTGAACAGGGCTGCCGGACGGCGTGCACCATTCACCTCTCCCCAACCGAGCCTAGCTCAAAATGGTCAGTGGATCCGTAGCGACACCAGACGGTACACACTCAAAGGCGCAGCTTCCAGGGATTTGAATTTTATCCCCCCGACAGCTATCGCGCCATCCACTTCGAAAACCACACATGTACCCGTCAAAGTACTACGCCACACCCAAAAAACACACCGCTTACAAAAAGCTTCTTCCCCGGTTGGCGGCGCGCCACATCGCGCCCCTCCGAGCGTCCGGACGTCCCTGTCCGCCGCCAACATCCACCAAACCCAGGCCCCATCAGGCCTGGTCGCGTGCCGCCAACACGTGAACGAAACTCAAACTCCACCTCTGAAAGCCACACCTAACTCCGACAATCCACTCCGACTCTCGAACTCCAACTCGATCGAAATGTCCTCGACCCCTACCCCCCCCCCCACTCACAGACAGATGCTCATGCCATTGCGGGATCGGCGCGTAAATGCGCCCGCCGCGGACCCCTACAACCCCCGGAGCTATCCAGCGGGACATCCGCTCGCTCTACTCAACCAGGTGTCCCAGCCACCCCCATCCGCCCAAGACCTGGACCCGGCATTGGAACCCTCACCAGCCAGAGGACTCCAGACGCCTCTGGTCCTCGCCGCCCCCAGGTCAACCACTGACCTGGGACGGGCCGCTGACTCAACAACCCCCACAGACGACCCGTACTGGTGCGATCGTCCCGCTCTGTCCCACAGTAAGGACCAGTCTAACACCTCCCGTCCCCTCCCGCTAACCCCCGCTGATACTCTCGTTACCAGCGCACTTAAACCGATACCTTTCCCTCACCTTAGTGCGTCCCAACCACTGTGCTGTAAAGTTCGACCACTAATGCACCATCATGTACCTCGAAAATCATCTTCTTTAATCAGAGACAGAAAATTTTATTATACAGGCCTGATCCCTGCCCCTGCACAAGCCACTGCCCTGATCTGTACTCACCGACGCCCCCTCCCCTCTCATGCTACCCACCTACCCCGCAACTACACTAGTCCACTCGCAGCTGCTCAAATTGCCTGGCCTGTCGCGCCGGCCCTTGCCCTACACGCTCCCTCTCGCCCGAACTCGCCGCTCGCCGACCGCCACCCCCCGTCCCACAATACGGCCCTGTATATTACCCAGCGACCCCTCCCGCTAGCCTGCACTGATACACTGGTTATCAGCGCACTTAAATCGAAACCCTCTCCCCACCTTAATGCTTCCCAGCCAAAGAGCTGCACAGTTCGATCAATAATGCATCACCCTGTAACTCGCAAAAAGTCGTCTTCCTTAGAAATTTTATTTACAGGCCTGATTCTTACAACTGCACTCACCACCGCCCTGATCAGACACCCCCGTCTCCCCTCTTCCTGCTGCCCTCCCCCTGCTCCCTCGCTCTATCCCTCACTCGCTCCAGTCGTTGCTCCTCTCCGCTTCATCCTTTTCTATTTTACCTTTCTTCCCTTTTTTACTTTTACCGCGATAACACGCCTAACTCAACAGACACTAGCGCTTACCTGCGATTACCACACTGTAGAACCTAGTGCACTCGCTCTCCCTCCCCCCTTTTACACGCCCCATGCTCTGCCCTACTCGCCCGTCGCTGTGATAATGGCAGTGCTTCCCCTGCAGAGTTTAGCCCACCCGACCTGCTCTACCCGAATAATTAACCGATCACCCGCCCCCCCGCGCACCCCCCTGCCCCGGAAATATCGCCCCTCCCTTACAGAATCAGTCTGGCAGTCCCGAACCCGTAACAGTCCCAGCGATACACGTACTCCCCGCCCCTACAGTCCCCACTTCCTTTAGGCCTGCTCCGAGGCTTCTCTCGGAAGCCCCGAAGCACTTTTGATACGATATCGACAGCCCCCTCTGTCACAGTTCCCCACTATCGCCCTACTTCTAATACCTACCACACCTTGCTTACAATTTTTCAATCCCCCCTCCCCTACCCTCTCATCCTCTCCCCGCCATCCCTACACTTACCACCCTCTCTTAAGCTCAGAAAGACCACCCGTTCCAAGGAGCTTCTACTCGCCGAAATGCGCATGACGTCGACGAACGGACCCTCCGGAGCCTCACACCCTCGCCCTCCACAAGCCTCGGCCGGCAAGGCCGCTTCTCATCATTAGTCCCCCACATGACGGGCCTCAAGGCCCAGAGGTTCGACCCCACAACCAACCCCCCACCCCCCAGCTAGATATCCGACGACACACTACTACCTCCATGCTTCCGCCAACTCTCCCGGCCCACTTTACTCCACGCACCTGTTGCACCGTCTTACATAACTACCTCTTCGACCTAAACCTTGAATACGGCCTCCCTACACCCATCGGCTGCCTCGATTCCTCTGCGGTGCTATCCTTCCAATGGGGTCGTTACCAGGACCTCTCCAACCTCTACTGCCTTGCTACGACGTTATCCAAACTCCACTCCACTCCCACCGCCTCGTACACAGTTATTACTAACAACGAAGTCGATAACCACCACAACAACTCCCAATTCCCCAGCCACTGGACTAACCTCGCCAACCGAGGCGCCCCCCCCCGTCCGGGGACGCCTAACCACTCTCTCGTGATCCTCACATGGCAACACTCACACTTCGGCCTCCTACACCTAACCCACACCTCAGCCACATGGATCGACTCTCTTCATCACCCTCCTCCGCCCGACCTCCTCGCCCGCTCTCTCAATCTCCTCTCTGACTGGAACTCCTCCCCCCCCCCTCCCGTCGGTACCCTACGCTTCCTCAACCCACCTCGCCAAAACGACTCCGACGGAGCATGGTCGTGCGGTACCCACGCCCTCTTGCACACCTACTTCATCACCACAGCCCCCCCGGACCAACCATACAACCCCCCCCCCTTCGATCCCCGTTCCTCGGTTTACTCCCTACACACTCTCCTATGGAACCACACCTTCCGCTCCGCCCCCCTCCCACAGGGCCGCCACCACCTTCTCGACGCCCTCCACCACCCCACACTACCCCCCCCCCCCTCAGCCCCCACCCACTCCCCTCATCCCCCCCTCCCCTCCTCTCCTCCCCCCTCCCTTCCAACCTCCACCCGTAGAACGCCCCCCCGATGACCCCCCCCGCACCACCCCCTCCCTCCC
>JAPMLY010002459.1:0-48910 GCA_026401115.1 Tetraselmis chui
GGCCTCGGAAACCCCCCTCCCCCCCGCTGACCCCGCCCACCTTCCCCTTCCACCCTACTCCCGTGGAGCAGAAGAACTCGACTTCGGCGACTCTGACGACCTGCTGGAGGAAGACTTAGAGGAAACCAATGGCCCCCCACAGGCCACCACCGCCTCCCCCAGTCCCAGCAACCCCCACAGGTCACCCCCGGCCGACACGGCCGACTGTCATCATTAGTCCCCCTAAGGACGAACCCGAGGTTAGACCCCACACCTCCCTCCCCACCCCCCAACCCGACATCCGCAGACACACTGTAAACACCGTGACTCGCTCCGCTCTCCCGACCCACTTTAACTCCCGCACCTGCAGCTTAACAATGCATAACTACTTATTCGACCTCAACCTTGAATACGGCCTCCCCACCACCATCGGCCGCCTCGATATCTCTGCTGTCCTCTCCTTCCAATGGGGGCACTATCAGGACCTCTCCAACCTATCCTGCCTCGCTACCACAATAACTAAACTTCACTCCACTCCCTCCGCCACGTACATTGTTATCACTAACAACGAAGTCGATAATCACCACCACAACTCCCAATACCCGAGCCAATGGACAAACCTAGCCAACCGAGGCACCCCCCCCCCCGACCGGGGACGCCTAACCACTCTCTCCTTGGTCCTCACATGGCAACACTCTCACTTCGGCCTCCTACACATCACTCACACCTCAACCACATGGGTAGACTCTCTTCATCACTCTCCCCCGCCCGAACTCCTCACCCGCTCCCTCGCTCTCCTCTCAGATTGGAACTCCTCCCCCCCCCTCCCGTCGGCACCCTCCGCGTGCTTAACCCTTCTCAGCAAACCGACTCAGACAGGGCATGGTCGTGCGGTACCCACGCCCTCCTACACACATACTTCATCGCTACTGCTCCCCCCGACCAATCATACAATCTCCCCCCTTCGACCCCCGGAACACGGTTTACTCCCTCCACACTCTCCTATGGAACCACACCTTCCGCTCCGCCCCCCTCCCTCAGGGACGCCCCCGCCTTCTCGACGCCCTCCACCCCCCCACACCACCCCACCCCCCTCAACTCCCTCCCCCTCCCCTCCCCCCCCCCCTCCCCTCCTCTTCTCCCCCCTCCCTTCCAACCACCGCCCGTCAAAAGCCCCCCCGACGACCCGCCCAGCACCACCCCCTCCCTCCCCTCCCCCATCCTCCCACACCACACATCCCAACCACTACACCTCATCACCCTCAACACCCGCGGCCTCCACACCTCCATTATGGATGTTGAGCACCTCTCCACCTCACACCGTTTGGACATCCTTATCCTCACCGAAACCAACCACGACACCCACAAATCCCGCTGGCGCATAGCCCTCCCCCAATACCACCTCAAAAGCTCCCGACCATGCTACTCACCTCTGCCCCTACCCAACGCAGGCGTTCTCTTCGCGGTCCGCAGAGCCTCATTCCAGTCTGCCACTGTCCTAACCCCGCCCCCCCACCTCATCCCCCATATCGCCGGACTAAACCTCGTTCCCCACTCAGGCACCCCTTACCTCCTTATAGGTACTTACATGCCCCAGCTCTACACCCCCCAACTGACCCGCCTATATGCAGAAGTTGCAGCATGGGGCCTCCGCCTAGCTGACGACCACCCGCAACACCGCATCCTCTGGGGAGGGGACTTCCAATCAACCACCACCACAGGTACAGGTCACCCTGCCCTCACCTCCCTCCTCAAATCCCACCTCCAACCCCTCCACAACCCCATCCCTACCTTCCCCCGCAGCGGAGGCTGCCTTGACCACTGGCTCACCACGCCCCCTTCACCTCTCACCCTCCCACCTTCCTCTTGCTCGATATTCCCCTCCCCCTCCCACTTTACTGACCACTCTGCAATCCACCTCGTCATCCCCGCCCCTTTCTCCCTCATGGCACATCCCCCCCCTCCCCATACCCACCCCCACACACATCACACGACGCGCAAACTCAACTTTCGACTTCCTCTCACACCTGACCACATACAAGCGTACCAATCCAGCACCCCCGACCTCATCAACCAAACGGCCGCCCTCCACGCAGAAATTCTCAACACCTCACACACCTCGGCCTCCCCCGACACCCTCGACACCCTTGCCTCACAATTCACTACACTCCTCTCCCAACACATGGACCACGCAGCCACAGTTTGGCCCCTCCTCCCCGCCAAAAAACCCCGCCCACCCCAAGCGTCCCTTGACCCTACTTGGCTCACAAAGAGAACACGCACTCACATACTCAAACTCCGTAAATGCAGCAAAAACAACGGCCCCCTCCCCCTCGCCCAAGCCCTCTTAAACACAACTGAATATATCTCCCCTGACGCCATCAAACAACAATGCCAAGCACGCATACGCCAGCTCCTTCACGCCACCACCACGGATAAGATAAAGAAAATAAAAACTCGAGCCAATGCGGCCTACGACACCTGCCCCAAACTCTCCCACCGCCGATTGAAAATTAAAAGCGGCCTCCTACCCCCCGCCGGCGCCGCCTCCACCCTCCACCGCATTACTAGACCCGATAAAACTACCGCATCCTCTCCCTCCGCCGTCATTGACGCGGTACACTCTCACTTCGCCACCGAACTCGGCTGCGCCACCCCACACGAACTACCCACCCCCCCGTGGGAACTCCCCGACAACCCCGACAACTTTACCATCGAACCCCGCGGTGACCCCTCTCTCACCCTTGCCGACATGATTACCCGCGACACTTTCGATAAAACCCTCAACTCCCTAGGCACCGGCAAAGCCCCCGGCCCCGACGGTATCCCCAATGAAATAATCAAATTCCTACCACCGGCGACCCGCTCCGCCCTCTTCTCTCTCCTCTCCCTCCTCGCCCACAAATCCTACACCCCTCCTGATTGGTGCCACAGCACAACATGCCTTCTACATAAAAAAGGCGACCCCTCCCTCCTCGATAACTACCGCCCTATCGCCCTCATGAATAACCTCCTTAAACTATGGACAGCACTAATCAAAGATGCAGGCTCGAAATACGCCGAAACCCACGGCATTCTCAGCGACCAACAAGACGGATTCCGACAACACCGCAACATCCACGACGCCCTCTCCTCCCTCATTATGACGATGGAGGACGCGAAACTCCACAACAAAGACATCTACGTCATGTACGCGGATTTCAAAGGCGCCTTCAACGCCGCGGACCACCGCATCATGTTCAAACACATGCGTCAACTCGGTATGCCCCCCACCTTTGTCGACACATGCGAACACCTCTACGGGGTCTCAACCACAGATTATATTACACCACATGGCCCCACCCCTTCCATCGACATTAATCGCGGAACCTTACAGGGAGACACCCTCTCCCCCTTTCTATTCACCCTCTTCCTTGAACCCTTCCTTCGCTGGCTCACGGTGGGAAGCCGAGGCTACCGCCCAGGCCCCCCCGCCACTAACGTCGACCCCACAGAACCCACAGCCACATACCCAGGACACGGCTTCGCTGACGACCTCAGCCTCGCCACGGGCTCAACCCCCAACATGACCATCCAGCTCAGGAAACTCTCCCTCTTCAGCGCCTACACGGGCATGACCGTCAACATCCGCAAATGCTGCATCACCGGCGCCCTCTGGCGCACAGGCAACGCCCTCACCCTCGCCAACACTACCCTCCTCGCATCCCGCCTGCAAACTCAGTTCATCACCCTCAACTCCACCCCGGCCCCCATTCCCTCCATTGGCCCCACGGACACATACCGTGTCCTAGGGGTCGAACTAAACACCTCCCTCACCTTCACCAAACACTGGCATGAACTAAAACGCACCACCGCATCCCTCATCACCGCCCTTTCCACCTCCCCACTAACACAATCCCGCAGAATCAGGGTCATCCGTGGACTCCTCATCGGAAAACATTTCACCCTCCAGCTCGGCCTCTTCACCGACTCCCAACTAGACACTCTCGAAGGACAAATCTGCCGCGCACTCCGCTCCGCCGTCTCCTCGGTACGTAACCTTCCCCGCACCGCCCTCCACCGCCCTACCTCCGACCTAGGATACGGCCTCCCCTCCCTCAAAGCCCACGCCGCACAACTCACAGTTTGCCACCTACATAAAATCATGAACAACTCAGGCTATAGAGGCCACATGGCCCGCGCACACATCCGCACCTTATCCACCACATACTCCCACTGGCCCTCGGAATCCATCATGTCAACCTGTTACACCCCACCCACACTCAAGTGCTTAGTCAGAGCTCAGCGCGATGCGGGCACCCTATTCCACAACATCCCTCCACTCTCCCTCACCAACCCTATCGCCTCCACAATCCGCGCCCACTTCACCACTCAAGACAACGCCCTCCTCGCCTCACTCCGGGACAAAGCCACACACATCACCGACCCTCACACATATAAGCAAGCCTACTGCGATTTCTCTCCCCGCAAAACACACGCCTCCCTCCTCCCCCGCCTCACCCCCCTCTGGAAAAATAACATCACCACGTGGCCACAAGTCCTCCTCAGAGCCACCTCATCCTCCTTCATCCTCAAATCATGCAAATCCGTCACCACACTCACGGGGTCCACCACCCCACTCTCAGTTCCCATCCGCCTCCTCGCCGCAATCCTCACCGAACCCCTCGATACTATCCACAACCGCCTCCCCATCACAAGCCTCACCCCCAAACAAGCATCCCCCCCCACCACTATACACCCCTCATGGATTCCCCTCCTCTCCCCACACCTCCCTCGCTCACCCCCCACCCTCTCATCCGGCATCTACACCTCCCGCACCACTCACCCCACCCCCACCGCACCCACCACACACTTAGACACAGAATACCTCACCCCCTCGGACCACCACTACCCCCCCTGCGACGTAACGCGTATCATCTCCAAACACAAGGACACAGAATACGGCCAAACGCAGTACATGGTTGAATGGGCCCCGGAACACCTCACGGAATGGGACATTCAGTTACAACTCGACGACGGCTTCCGCCTCATCTCCTCCACCCCCACATCGGTATGCCTCCCCACCCCCTCCCCCACCGCCTGCTCCATCTGTCATGACCCACTGCACACAGAACCCACCTCCACCTGCTGCACATGCCCGCACTTCGCCATACATTCCCAATGCCGCCCAGCTCAGGGACCCGCCACATGGCAGTGCGAGTGGTGTGCTCGCGGCCAACAACACGACCTCACCCGCCTCCACGAAGTCCAGTGGGCCCCATGCCTACAACTACACGACACCATCAGTGAGACCCCCTCCGGCCCCACCGCCCTCACCGCATTTAACTCCGGCTTCGTCCCCTCCACCACACCCATTCTGCCAGAACCCGGACCCCCTCCCTGGTCACACCCCCTAATCACATTCAACCATGACCCCATTAACCCCGACCTCGACATGCTCCCTACCGGCAAATTCGCCATCCACGCACACCCATCACTCCACGACACCACCGTACTCTGCACTCCCGACGGCCGCACGGTCACCACCCTTAACGGCCCCCGCGTCCGCCACCTCTTCCAACTCTTCCGCCCCGACCTCACGCAGCATACGTTCGAAGAGGAGGTCTACCACCTCCTCACTCGCCTAGGCTCTCGCTCAGAAATCCACTCACCCACACCCGCCACCACCACCCGTAATAGATGGGCCACTAGAGAAGACCTACTCACAGCTCTCCGCCACACATTCCACATACAGACAGAACTCTACTCCGACCCCCTCAATAAATCCCTTCACTCCCACACCTACCACTCCCTCTACCCCGAAGATATAGTCTTCTCATCTAGTGGCAGCAATGCCCCACACACATGGCAAGGCACCAACATAGCCAACCCCGAATACGACCACGAATGCATGCGACGTGCCATGGAACACGCAATCACCAGCGCACACCTCACAGCCCCTCACACACCCAGCGCAACCATCCTCATCCTCCCCCGATGGGAACACACACCCTACCGCCACTCCAAATACATCAACTCCCCATACACCCACCACCTTTACACCCTCCCCAATGACGCAAACACCTTCCTACCCCCCGACCAACACACTGGCAACCCCACCCCTACCCCATTCGGCACACGATGGATGGTCGACATATACCTCGTCGCCAACCCCCTCGCACTCTCCACCCTCCCATCACCCACAGCCATGACCGCACTTCACAACACTCTCGAATCTATCTACGTCGCACACAATAAATCGCGATGATCTAGCTGGCATAGACATAGGCCTCCAAGTTGGCCGCACCCACCTCCTCACAGACAGTGCGTGCTCCCTCCGCCTCATACAAGGATACTTAAACTGCCCTTCCGCTTACAGACACAACATTCACCGCGACACCCTCTTATCCATCACACACACCCTTAAAACCCGCTGCGACGCAGGCATTCGTACACACCTCGGCAAAATCAAAGCCCACAACCACTCCCTAGGTAACGACCTCGCAGACACCCTCGCCAATCAAGTAGCGGATGGTCACCCACCCGACACTACATACACCACAGGTTCAGAGGTCACGATAGGCCACTGGACCTGGCCATAAACCCTCATCCCACAAACCCTAGGGGACCCATTACCCTATAGATACAGCAACCTCAAAGCCGACGCACACACCTACAGCACCAAACACACGCACACACCTCTCTCGCAAACAACCAAACACGGTGCCCTCCTCGCCCGAGCAGCGGTGGACGGCGCCGATTTCTCTTTCCACAAGAAGCACTCAACCCTCACCAATACTCAATTCACCCACAAGCAAGAATTCATGTGGGGAGTTCACAACACCCGCCTTCTCACTCATAACCCCACCCTGCGCTGCCCCCTCTGTGGCCAATTCACTAGCAACGGCCACATGGCCGGTAACTGCCCCACCATGTCTGGCCTAAGACAGGACCGACACAACAGCGCGCTGCAACTCCTCCTCTCCCTACTGGAACGCCACAACGGAGGACGCTGGGAAACCATCACCGCAGACTTCGGTAACAAACCCATAAAATCATTTGCTTCCCCCACCCATGCCCACACTCCACTTGACTGCCACCCACCTCACCCCACCCACATGCCCACCCGCCTTGTTGCTGCTGACGAAGGTCTCTCGCCTGACTCCCTAACCTCGTGTCCCGTCGTCCTCCCACCTGAGATTCTCCCCCCCGCGCTACGACCCCCCGCACACAAACCCGACTTCATCCGCATTCTCGAACCTCGATTCGTTGGTCACTCAAACGGTCGCCGACGTTACGCATCCATCAAAAAGATTCAGATAGGGGAATGGAAGTACTGCACAAACAATAAACTCTCCCACACAGCCAACCTCATACGTGCCAAATACACACCCCTTGCAAACGCCATCCGCAGCCACTGGCCAGGCACATTGGTTGACATCCTTCCCATCGTCATGAGCCGCACTTGTACACCGCACTCCTCCACTATCATGAGTCTCACCTCCCTACTCACCGCCCGCACCGACCCTCCTGATAAAGTCGTCTCCAAAACACGCCTCGACACATCTCGCATCCTTGCACAACTCCACACGCATACTGTCCAATGGCTGCATCACCTCCTACTCATATACCGCATCAAGTCCCGCACGACCTCCCGCCGCGCCTCCGCACATTGCCCCTTCGCACGACCCTAAATGCACGCAGCCCTCGCCTCTTCTTGCACACCTCCCCGGGGAGGAGTAAAACCCCCGACCCCCATTGGAGAGGTTGGATCTAGGTGGTTAACGGTCTAGCCCGGACTTGTAAGTTCCCTGTATGGCATAGTTGGGAGGGCCCAGAGACAACAGCCGACGCATCCGGTTTTTGGTGAAAAACCGGCGCATACGGTACATGTTGTAAACAATTTCAATTACAATTTCAATACCGTTTGCGCCGGTTTACACCAAATACCGTATGCGCCGGTTGCTGTTTCTGGGCCCTCCCAACTATGCCATATAAGGAACTTACAAGTCAAGGCTAGACCGTTAACCACCTAAATCCATCCTCACCGGGGGTGTTCGGGGGTTTAACTCCCCCCCGGGCAGCGTGCATTCAGGAGCGTGCGAAGGTGCAGTGTGTGGAGGCGCGGCGGGAGGTCGTGCGGGACTTGATGCGGTATATGAGTAGGAGATGATGTAGCCATTGGACAGTTTGCGTGTGGACTTGTGCAAGGATGCGAGACGTGTCGAGGCGTGCTTTGGAGATGAGTTTGTCAGGAGGGTATGTGCGGGCGGTAAGTAGGGAGGTGAGGCTCGTGATGGTGGATGAGTGCGGTGTACCTCTGCGGCTCATGACGATGGGGAGGATGTCTACCACTGTGCATGGCTGCGGATGGCGTTTGCAAGGGGTGTGTATTTGGCACGTATGAGGTGGGCTGTTTGGGACAAGTTATTGTCCGTGCAGTACTTCCATTTCCCTATCTGAATCTTTTTGATTGATGAGTATCGGCGGCGATCGTTTGTGTGACCGACGAATCGAGGTTCGAGGAGGCGGATAAAGTCGGATTTGTGTGCGGGGAGTCGTAGCGCGGGGGGGAGAATCTCAGGTGGGGGAGGATGGCGGGGCACGAGGTAAGGGAGTCGGGTGAGAGACCTTCGCCATCAGCAACAAGGCGGGTGGGCATGTGAGTGGGGTGGGGGGGGGTGACAGGCAAGAGGGGTGTGGGTGGGTGTGGGGGATGTAAATGATTTGATGGGTTTGTTACCGAAGTCCGCAGTGATGGTTTCCCATCGTCCGCCGTTGTAACGTTCCAGTAGGGAGAGTAGGAGTTGCAGCGCGCTGTTGTGTCGGTCATGTCTTAGGCCAGACATTGTGGGGCAGTTACCGGCCATGTGGCCATTGCTAGTGAATTGGCCACACATGGGGCAGCGCAGGGTGGGGTTGTGTGTGAGAAGGCGGGTGTTGTGGACTCCCCACATGAATTCTTGCTTGTGGGTGAATTGGATGTTGGTGAGGGATGTGTGTTTTTTGTGGAACGTCAAGTCGGCGCCGTCCTCCGCGGCGCGGGCGAGGCGGGCACCGTGTTTGGATGTTTGTGAGGGGGGGTGTGTGGGTGTGTCTTGTGCTGTGAGTGTGAGCGTCAGTTTTGAGGTTGGTGTATTTGTAGGGTATGGGTTCCCCTAGGGTTTGTGGAATGAGGGTGTATGGCCATGTCCAGTGGCCTATCAACACTTCTGAACATGTGGTGTATGTAGTGTCGGGTGGGTGACCAACTGACTATCCGCGACTTGGTTAGCTAGAGTGTCTGCGAGGTCGTTTCCTAGGGAGTGGTTGTGTGCTTTAATTTTGCCGAGGTGTGTGCGGATGCCTGCGTCGCAGTGGGTTTGAAGGGTGTGTGAAATAGAAAGGAGTGTGTCGCGGTGAATGTTGTGGCGGTAAGCGGATGGGCAGTTCAAGTAGCCTTGTATGAGGTGGAGGGAGCACGCATTGTCTGTAAGGAGGTGGGTGCGGCCTAGTTGGAGGCCTATGTCTATGCCGGCTAATTCAGCGCGATTGATTGTGTGCGAGGGAGGGGTAGAGGTCACCAGAATTTTGATGCGGGTGTCCGAGGCGGGGTGGGTGGCGGCTGCTCCTAGGAGTGAAGAGCCTCCTTTTTTTGAGCCGTCTGTGTATACAAAGTCCTGCCATTTCCAAGCAAGAATTCCTCTGGTGGGGGGGTATGCTAGTTGCATGCGTTCCTTGGGGGGGTAGGTGAGGGGGTGAGCGGGGTCTGGGGGGAGGTGGTAGATCCCCGCTGAGTGAGGTGAGTAGGTGTCGAAGAGGCGAGGAGGTGGGATGGTGATGGCGGGGTTGGGGAGGTGAGTGTCGTAGATAGACTCGAGAGTGTTGTGGAGTGCGGTCATGACTGTGTGTGAGGGTAGGGAGGAGAGTGCGAGGGGGTTAGCGACGAGGTAGATGTCGACCATCAAGCGTGTGCCGAATGGGGTAGGAGTGGGTATGCATGTGTGCTGGTCGGGGGGTAGGAAGGTGTTCGCGTCATTGGGAAGGGTGAAGAGGTGGTGGGTATATGGGGAGTTGATGTATTTGGAGTGGCGGTATGGTGTGTGTTCCCATCGGGGGAGTATGAGGACGGTTGCGCTGGGTGTGTGAGGGGCTGTGAGGTGTGCGCTAGTGATTGCGTCCTCCATGGCGCGGCGCATGCATTCGTGGTCGTATTCGGGGTTGGCGATGTTGGTGCCGTGCCATGTGTGTGGGGCATTGCTGTCGCTGGATGAGAAGACTATGTCTTCGGGGTAGAGGGAGTGGTAGGTGTGGGAGTGAAGGGATTTATTGAGGGGGTCGGAGTAGAGTTATGTTTGGATGTTCAATGTGTGGCGGAGAGCTGTGAGTAGGTCCTCTCTAGTGGCCCATATATTACGGGTGTTGGTGGCGGGTGTGGGTGAGTAGATTTCTGAGCGGGAGCCTAGGCGGGTGAGGAGGTGGTAGACCTCCTCTTCGAACGTGTGCTGCGAGAGATCGGGGCGGAAGAGTTGGTAGAGGTGGCGGACGCGGGGGCCGTTAAGGGTGGTGACCGCGCGGCCGTCGGGAGTGCATAGTATGGTGGTGTCGTGGAGGGATGGGTGTGTGTGGATGGCGAATGCGTCGGTAGGGAGCATGTCGAGGTCGGGGTGGATGGGGTCGTGGTTGAATGTGATGAGGGAGTGCGTCCATGGAGGGGGCCCGGGTTCTGGCAGTATGGGTGTCGTGGAGGGTACAAAGCCGGAGTTAAATGCGGTGAGGGCGGTGGGGCCGGAGGGGGTCTCACTGATTGTATCGTGCAGTTGTATGCACGGTGCCCACTGAACCTCGTAGAGGTGGGTGAGGTCGTGTTGTTGGCCGCGAGCGCACCATTCGCACTGCTATGTGGCGGGCCCTTGAGCGGGGCGGCATTGGAATGGACGGCGAAGTGCGGGCATGTGCGGCATGTGGAGGTGGGTTCTGTGTGCAGTGGGTCGTGACAGATGGATATGTCGGCGGGGGAGGGGGTGGGGAGGCATACCGATGTGGGGTTGGAGGAGATGAGGCGGAAGCCTTCGTCGAGTTGGAGTTGTACGTCCCACTCCGTGAGGTGCTCCGGGGCCCATTCAACCATGCACTGTGTTTGGCCTTATTCTGTGTCCTTGTGTTTGGAAATGATGCGCGTAACGTCGTAGGGGGGGGAGTGGTGGTCTGAGGGAGTGAGGTATTCTGTGTCTATGTTTGTGGTGGGTGCCGTGGGGGGGGGAGGTTCCGGTGCGGGAGGTGGGGATGCCGGATGAGAGGGTGGGGGGTGAGCGGGGTAGGTGTGGGGAAAGGAGGGGAATCCATGAGGGGTTGACAGTGGTGGGGGGGGGGATGCGTGTTTGGGGGTGAGGTGTGTGATAGGCAGGCATGTGGATAGTGTCGAGGGGTTCGGTTAGGATGGCGGCAAGAAGGCGAATGGGGACTGAAAATGGGGTGGTGGACCCCGTGAGTGTGGAGATGGATTTGCATGATTTGAGTATGAAGGAGGAGGGGGTGGTGCGGAGGAGGACTTGTGGCCATGTGGTGATATTATTTTTCCCAGAGGGGGGTGAGGCGGGGGAGGAGAGAGGCGTGTGCTTTGCGGGGAGATAAATCACAGTATGCTTGTCTATATGTGTAAGGGTCGGTGATGTGTGTGGCTTTGTCTCTGAGTGAGGCGAGGAGGGTGTTGTCTTGTCTGGTGAAGTGGGCGCGGAGTGTGGAGGCAATGGGGTTGGTGAGGGAGAGTGGAGGGATGTTGTGGAACAAGGTGCCGGCATCGCGTTGAGCTCTTTCTAGGCATTTGAGTGTGGGTGGGGTGTAGCGGCCTGACATGATGGATTCAGTGGGCCAATGGAAGTATGTGGTGGAGATGGTGCGAATGTGTGCGCGGGCCATGTGGCCTCTATATCCTGGGTTGTTCATGATTTTATGTAGGTGGCAAACTGTGAGTTGTGCGGCGTGGGCTTTGAGGGAGGGGAGGCCGTATCCTAGGTCTGTGGTAGGGCGGTGGAGGGCGGTGCGGGGGAGGTTACGTACCGAGGAGACGGCGGAGCGGAGTGCGCGGCAGATTTGACCTTCGAGGGTGTCCACTTGGGAGTCGCTGAAGAGGCCGAGCTGGAGGGTGAAGTGTTTGCCGATAAGGAGTCCACGGACGACCCTAATTCTGCGGGACTGAGTTAGTAGGGAGGCGGAGAGGGCGGTGATGAGGGATGCGGTTGTGCGTCTTAGTTCGTGCCAGTGCTTGGTGAAGGTGAGGGAGGTGTTAAGTTCGACTCCGAGGACGCGGTATGTGTCCGAGGGGCCAATGGAGGGGATGGGGGCCTGGGTGGAGTTGAGGTAGATGAATTGTGATTGGAGGCGGGATGCGAGGAGTGTGATGTTGGCAAGGGAGAGGGCGTTGATTATACGCCAAAGGGCTCCGGTGATGCAGCATTTTCGAATGTTGACGATCATACCTGTGTAAGCACTTAAGAGGGAGAGTTTCCTGAGTTGGATGGTCATGTTGGGGGTCGAGCCCGTGACGAGGCTGAGGTCGTCGGCGAAGCCGTGTCCTGGGTATGTGGCCGTGGGTTTTGTGGGGTCTACGTTAGTGGCTGGAGGGCATGGGCGATAGCCCCGGCTGCCCACCGTGAGCCAGCGGAGGAAGGGTTCTAGGAAGAGGGTGAATAGGAATGGGGAGAGGGTGTCTCCATGTAAGGTTCCTCGATTAATGTCGATGGGGGGGGTGGGGCCGTATGGGGTAATGTAGTCGGTGGATGAGACCCCGTAGAGGTGTTTGCATGTGTCGACAAAGGTGGAGGGCATACTGAGTTGACGCATGTGTTTGAACATGATGCGGTGGTCCGCAGCATTGAACGCGCCTTTGAAGTCCGCGTACATGACGCAAATGTTTTTGTTGTGGAGTTTCGCGTCCTCCATCGTCATGATGATGGATGAGAGAGCGTCGTGGATGCTGCGGTGTTGTCGGAATCCGTCTTGTTGGTCACTGAGAATGCCGTGGGTATCGGCGTATTTTCAGCCTGCATCTTTGATTAGTGCGGTCCATAGCTTAAGGAGGTTATTCATGAGGGCGATAGGGCGGTAGTTGTCGAGGAGGGTGGGGTTACCTTTTTATGTAGTAGGCATGTTGTGCTGTGGCACCATTCAAGAGGGGTGTAGCATTTGTGGGCGAGGAGGGAGAGGAGAGAGAAGAGGGCGGAGCGGGTCGCCGGGGCGAAAAAATGATTATTTCGTTGGGGATACCGTCGGGGCTGGGGGCTTTGCCTGTGCCTAGTGAAATTGAAATTGTTTACAACATGTACCGTATGCGCCGGTTTACACCAAACACCGTAAGCGCCGGTTGCTATCTCTAGGCCCTCCCAACTATGCCATACTGGGAACTTACAAGTCAGGGCTAGACCGTTAACCGCCTAAATCCAACCTCTCCAATGGTTGTCGGGGGTTTTACTCCCCCCCGGGGAGTTGTGCAAAACGAGGCGAGGGCGGCGTGCAATCATGGGCGTGCGAAGGGGCAAAGCGTGGAGGCGCGGCGGGAGGTTGTGCGGGATTTGATGCGGTATATGAGTAGGAGATGATGCAGCCATTGGACAGTATGCGTGTGGAGTTGTGTAAGGATTCGAGACGTGTCGAGGCGCGCTTTAGAGATGAGTTTGTCATGAGGGTTTGTGCGGGCGGTGAGTAGGGAGGTGAGACTTATGATGGTGGATGAGTGCGGTGTACCTGTGCGGCTCGTGAGGATGGGAAGGATGTCAACCACTTTGCCTGGCCAGTGGCAGCGGATGGCGTTTGCAAGGGGTGTGTATTTGGCACGTATGAGGTGAGCATAGGGAGGTTATTGTCCGTGCAGTACTTCCATTCCCCTATCTGAATCTTTTTTATGGATGCGTAACGGTGGCGACCGTTTGCGTGACCGACGAATCGAGGTTCGAGGAGGCGGATAAAGTCGGGTTTGTGTGCAAGGCGTCGTAGCGCGGGGGGGAGAATATCAGGTGGGAGGACGGCGGGACACATGGTTAGGGAGTCGGGCGAGAGACCTTCGTCAGCAGCAACAAGGCAGGTGGGCATGTGGGTGGGGTGGGGGGGGGTGACAGTCAAGTGGAGTGTGGGCATGAGTGGGGGAAGCAAATGACTTTATGGGTTTGTTACCGAAGTCCGCAGTGATGGTTTCCGAGCGTCCTCCGTTGTGGCGTTCCAGGAGGGAGAGTAGGAGTTGCATCGCGCTGTTGTGTCGGTCATGTCTTAGGCCAGACATGGTGGGCCATTACCGGCCATGTGGCCGTTGCTAGTGAATTGGCCACATAGGGGGCAGCACAGGGTGGGGTTGTGAGTGAGAAGGCGGGTGTTGTGGACTCCCCACGTGAATTCTCGTTTGTGGGTGACCTGGATATTTGTGAGGGTTGAGTGTCTTTTGTGGAAAGATAAGTCGGCGCCGTCCTCCGCGGCGCGGGCGAGGCGGGCTCCGTGTTTGGTTGTTTGCGAGAGGGGTGTGTGTGTGTGTTTGGTGCTGTAGGTGTGTGCGTCAGCTTTGAGGTTGGTGTATTTGTAGGGTATGGGTTCCCCTAGGGTTTGGGGAGTGAGGGTGTATGGCAAGGTCCAATGGTCTATCGTGACTTCTGAACCTGTGGTGCATGTAGTGTCGGGTGGGTGACCATCCGCGACTTGGTTAGCGAGAGTGTCTGCGAGGTCGTTACCTAGGGAGTGGTTGTGTGCTTTAATTTTGCCGAGGTGTGTGCGGATGCTTGCGTCGCAGCGGGTTTGGAGGGTGTGTGTGATGGATAGGAGGGTGTCTCGGTGGATGTTGTGTCTGTATGCGGAAGGGCCGTTTTAAGTATCCTTGTATAAGTGACAGTCAAGAGGGGTGAAGGACTTGATGGGTTTGTTACCGAAGTCTGCAGTGATGGTCGCCTAGCGACCTCCGTTGTGGCGTTCTAAGAGAGAGAGTAGGAGTTGTAGCGCGCAGTTGTGGCGGTCTTGTCTTAGGCCAGACATGGTTGGGCAGTTACCGGCCATGTGGCCGTTGCTTGTGAATTGGCCACACATGGGGCATCGCATGGTGGGGTTGTGTGTGAGGAGGCGGGTGTTGTGGACTCCCCACATGAATTCTTGTTTGTGTGTGAATTGTATGTTGGTAAGTGTTGTGTGTCTTTTTGTGGAGGGTGAAGTCGGCGCCATCTGCCGCTCCGCGGGCGAGGAGGGCACCGTGTTTAGATGTTTGTGAGAGGGGTGTGTGTGTGTGTTTAATGCTGTTGGTGTGCGCGTCAGCTTTAAGGTTGGTGTATCTGTAGGGCGTGGGTTCCCCTAGGGTTTGTCGAGTGAGGGTGTATGGCCATGTCCTGTGGCCTATCGACACGTCTGAGCCTGTGGTGTGTGTTGTGTTTGGCGGGTGTCCGTCAGCAACTTGGTTAGCTAGTGCATCTGTGAGGTCGTTGCCTAGTGAGTGGTTGTGTGCTTTAATTTTGCCGAGGTGTGTGCGGATGCATGCGTTGCATCGGGTTTTGAGGATGTGTGTGATGGAGAGGAGTGTGTCGCGGTGGATGTTGTATCTATAAGCGGATGGGCAGTTTAAGTATCCCTGTGTGAGGCGGAGGGAGCACGCACTGTCTGTAAGGAGGTGGGTGCGGCCAACTTGGAGGCCTATATCTATGCCAGCCAATTCAGCTCGATTTATTGTGTGCGAGGGAGGGGAAGAGGTCACCAGGATTTTGATTCTCGTGTCCGAGGCGGGGTGGGTGGCTGCTGCTCCTAGTGGGGACGAGCCTCCTTTTTTCGAGCCGTCTGTGTATACAAAGTCATGCCAGTTCCAAGCAAGAATTCGTCAGGTGGGGAGTATGTTAGTTGCATGCGTTCCGGGAGGGGATATGTGATGGGGTGAGTTGGGTTTGGGGGGAGGTGATATATGCCTGCCGAGCGGGGTGAGTAGGTGTCGAAGAGGTGAGGAGGAGGGATGGTGATGGCGGGGTTGGGGAGGTGAGTGTCGTAGATACATTCGAGAGTGCGGTCATGACTGTGTGTGATGGGAGGGTGGAGAGTGCGAGGGGGTTAGCGACGAGGTAGATGTCGACCATCCAGCGCGTGCCGAACGGGGTAGGAGTGGGATAGCATGTGTGTTGGTCGGGGGGTAGGAATGTGTTCGCGTCATTGGGAAGGGTGAAGAGGCGGTGTGTGTATGGGGAGTTGATGTATTTGGAGTGGCGGTACGGTGTGTGTTCCCAGCGGGGGAGAATGAGGATGGTTGCGCTGGGTGTGTGAGGGGCTGACAGGTGTGCGCTTGTGATTGCGTCCTCCATGGCGCGGCGCATGCATTCGTGGTCGTATTCTGGGTTGGCGATGTTGGTGCCGCGCCATGTGTGTGGGGTATTGCTGCCGCTAGATGAGAAGACTGTGTCTTCGGGGTATAGGGAGTGGTAGGTGTGAGAGTGGAGTGATTTATTGAGGGGGTCGGAGTAGAGTTCTGTCTGGATGTGGAATGTATGACGGGGAGCTAAGAGGAGGTCCTCTCTAGTGGCCCATCTATTACGGGTGGTGGTGGCGGGTGTGGGGGAATGGATTTCTGAGCGGGAGCCTAGGCGAGTGAGGAGGTGGTAGATCTCCTCTTCGAACGTATGTTGCGAGAGGTCGGGGTGGAAGAGTTGATATAAGTGGCGGACGCGGGGGCCGTTAAGGGTGGTGACCGCGCGGCCATCGGGACTGCATAGTATTGTTGTGTCATGTAGTGATGGGTGTGCGTGAATGGCGAATTTGCCGGTAGGGAGCATGTCGAGGTCAGGGTGGATAGGGTCGTGATTGAATGTGATGAGGGGGTGTGTCCACGGGGGGGGTCCGGGTTCTGGCAGAATGGTTGTCGTGGAGGGGAGAAAGCCGGAGTTAAATGCGGTGAGGGCGGTGGGGCCGGAGGGGGTCTCACTGATGGTGTCGTGCAGTTGTAGGCAGGGGGCCCACTGGACCTCGTGGAGGCGGGTGAGGTCGTGATGTTGGCCGCGAGCGCACCAGTCGCATTGCCATGTGATGGGTTCCTGAGCGGGGCGACAATGGGAATGTACGGCAAAGTGCGGGCATGTCCAGCATGTGGAGGTGGGGTTTGTGTGAAGTGAGGCGTGACAAATGGAGCAGGTGGCGGGTGAGGGGGTGGGGAGCCATACCGAGGTGGGGGTGGAGGAGATGAGGCGGAAGCCGTCGTCGAGTTGGAGGTGGATGTCCCATTCCGTGAGGTGTTTTGAGGCCCATTCTACCATGTATTGGGTTTGGCCTTATTCTGTGTCTTTGTGTTTGGAGATGATGCGTGTTACGTCGCAGGGGGGTAGTGGTGGTCCGAGGGGGTGAGGTGTTATGTGTCTATGTGTGTGGTGGGTGCCGTGGGGAGGGAGATTTTGTCGCGGGAGGTGTGGGTGCGTGATGAGAGGGTGGGGGGGGGAGCGAGGGAGGTGTGGGGAGAGGATAGGAGTCCAAGAGGGGTGGATAGTGGTGGAAGGGGATGCTTGTATGAAGGTGAGGCTTGTGACGGGTAAGCGGTTGTGGATAGTATCCAAAGGTTCAGTGAGGATTGCTGCGAGAAGGCAAATGGGGACTGAGCGTGGGGTGGTGGATCCCGTGAGTGTGGAGATGGATTTGCAAGATTTGAGGATGAATGAGGATGAGGTGAGTCGGAGGAGGACTTGTGGCCATGTGGTGACATTATTTTCACAGAGTGGGTTGAGGCGGGGGAGGAGGGAGTCGTGTGTTTTGCGGGGGGAGAATTCGCAGTATGCTTGTTTGTATGTGTGAGGGTCTGTGATATGTGTTGCTCGGTCTCTGAGTGAGGCGAGGAGGGTGTTGTCTTGTCGGGTGAAGTGGGCGCGGATTGTGGAAGCAATAGGGTTGGTGAGGGAGAGTGGAGGATGTTGTGGAACAAGGTGCCGGCGTCGCGTTGGGCTCGTACTAGGCATCTGAGTGTGAGTGGGGAGAATCTGTCTGACATGATGGATTCAGTGGGCCAATGAGAGTATGTGGTGGATATGGTGCGAATGTGTGCTCGGGCCATGTGGCCTCTATATCCAGGGGAGTTCATGATGTTGTGGAGGTGGCAAACTGTGAGTTGTGCGGCGTGGGCTTTGAGGGAGGGGAGGCCGTATCCTAGGTCTGTGGTAGGGCGGTGGAGGGCGGTGCGGGGGAGGTTACGTACCGAGGAGACGGCGGAGCGGAGTGCTCGGCAGATTTGACCTTCGAGGGTGTCCAGTTGGGAGTCGCTGAAGAAGCCGAGCTAGAGGGTGAAGTGTTTGCCGATAAGGAGGCCGCGGATGACTCTTAATCTGCGGGATTGTGTTAGTAGGGAGGTGGAGAGGGCGGTGATAAGTGATGCGGTAGTACGTCTTAGTTCGTGCCATTGCTTGGTGAAGGTGAGGGAGGTGTTGAGTTCGACCCCGAGGACGCGGTATGTGTCCGAGGGGCTTATGGAGGGGATGGGGGCCGGGGTGGAGTTGATGGTGATGAATTGTGATTGGAGGCGGGATGCGAGGAGTATGATGTTGGTAAGGGAGAGGGCATTGCCTGTGCGCCAAAGGGCTCCGGTAATGCAGCATTTTCGAATGTTGACGGTCATACTTGTGTAGGCGCTCAAGAGAGAGAGTTTCTTGAGTTGGATGGCCATGTTGGGGGTCGAGCCCGTGGCGAGGCTTAGGTCGTCGGCGAATCCGTGACCGGGGTATGTCGCTGTGGGTTCTGTGGGGTCGACGTCAGTGGTGGGGGGGCCTGGGCGATAGCCCCGACTGCCCACAGTGAGCCAGCGGAGAAAGGGTTCAAGGAAGAGGGTAAAGAGGAAGGGGGAGAGGGTGTCTCCCTGTAAGGTGCCCCGATTAATGTCGATGGAGGGGGTGGGGCCGTATGGGGTAATGTAGTCCGTGGATGAGACCCCGTAGAGGTGTTCGCATGTGTCTACATAAGTGGAGGGCATACCGAGTTGTCTCGTGTGTTTGAACATGATGCGGTGGTCTGCTGCGTTGAATGCTCCCTTGAAATCCGCGTACATTACTTATATGTCTTTCTTGTGGAGTTTCGCGTCCTCCATCATCATGATGATGGAGGAGAGAGCGTCGTGGATGCTGCGGTGTTGTCGAAAGCCGTCTTGTTGGTCGCTGAGAATACCGTGGGTTTCGGCGTATTTCGAGCCTGCGTCTTTGATTAGTGCGGTCCATAGCTTAAGAAGGTTATTCATGAGGGCGATGGGGCGGTAGTTATCGAGGAGGGTGGGGTCACCTTTCTTCTGTAGCAAACATGTTGTGGCACCATTCAGGGGGGGTGTAGGACTTGTGGGCGAGGAGGGATAGGAGAGAGAAGAGGGCGGAGCGGGTCTCGGGGGGTAGGAACTTGTGTATTTCGTTGGGGATACCGTCGGGGCCGGGGGCTTTGCCTGTGCCTAGCGAGTTGAGGGTTTTATCGAATGTATCGCGGGTTATCATATCGGCAAGGGCGAGAGAGGGGTCTCCGCGGGGTTCGATGGTATAGTTGTCGGGGTTGTCTGGGTGTTCCCAAGGGGGGACGGGTTGTTCGGGTGGGGTGGCGCGACTGAGTTCGGTGGCGAAGTGAGAGTGGACCGCTTCGAGGACGGCGGAGGGAGAGGTTGCTGTAGTTTTATCGAGGTTGGTAATGCGGTGGAGAGTCGAGGTTGGTCTGGGGGAGAAGGCCGCTTTTAATTTTCAAGCGGCGGTGGGAGGATTTAGGGCACGCGTCGTAGGCAGTATTGGCGCGGGTTTTAATTTTCTTCAGGATATCTGTGGTGGTTGTTCGCAGTAGGTGGAGTATGAGTGCATGGCATTGTTGCCGGATGTCGGTAGGGGAGAGATAGTCAGTTGTATTCAAGAGGGTTTGGGCGAGGGGTAGGGGGCCACTGTTAGTGCTACATCTACGAAGTTTTCGTATGAGTTTGCGTGTTTTTTTTAGCCAGGTAGGGTCACAGGACGAGGTAGTTGGGCGGGGTTTCTTCGGGGGTAGGAGGGGCCATATGGTGGCTGCGTGGTCCATATGCTGGGAAAGTAGTGTGGCGAATTTCGAGGCGAGGGTGTCGAGGATAGCGGGCAGAGACCCGACGGTAGCAGCCTCTCGAATTTATTGATCAGTCGCGAGGCTGCTCTCGATGGTCGAACGGTGGTCGAGGGTGCTTCTGTCGGACTCGAAAACTACACCGCAGCGGCATGGAGAGCCGCGCATCAGCCATCGGTGTTTTTGGCTAGCTGCGCTGCTTATTCTGCTGGGGTTTTGCCTCCTAGCATCCTCGCAGCGGGTGCCGACCGCCAAAGTGGCATGACGCATGAACAGCGAATCGGCGCGGCGATTAGCTCGTTAGCGCCGTCACATGGTCAAGCGGCCTTGCCATGTGTCGTCGGCTTAGCAAGCGGCACTTGTAACGTTAATGCAGTCGCATCAACATCCCCGCCCAATCGCTGCAACCCCCTTGCCGTCAATCTGCAGCAAGCGCAGCAGACGATTTCAGCCCCGGGGTCGCAGCTCGCTCCCGCGCACGGGGAGATAATCAATTTGAAGGACGAGGTTTAAAAGGCGAAGGGCAACCTCCGTCAAGATCGCTTCGTCCGGAAAACGGAGAACGCGTCCCTCGTCGAGGAGTTTGAGCGGGAGAAAGTCCAACTAGTGGACGCAGCTGAACGGGCTCTCGCGGAGAACGACAGACTTCGGCAGGAGGCCAAGTCAGCACACGATTCGTTGCGTGATGCTGTCGGCACGCTGCAGTCCTTCCAGGCATCCCATCCAAACAGCGGACAAAAGGAGCAGCAACAGAGGCGTATCAACTACAAGAACCCCGGTCGACGGATGATTGGCAAAGACGTCGACGACTTGACGGAGTGGTTTCGAGCCCGCTACGGCGACAACTAGCTGGAGAAACTCGACTCAGCCGCCGAGAATTATGCAGACGACGAGCTGCTCCAGAAAGGCAAGGCTTCGTACCCAGCTAAGGTTCTCGGTGCACTCATTTCGAGGCACAAGACGCGCCTCGACCTCAGGACGGTCCTCCCGCGGAGCGTTCTGAAGCGAGTGGAGAAGGAGGTCGCGGACTGCATCGCCGACCACTTTGACGAAATGTCGCTCGACCTCTTAGTCCAGGGCAACATGTCGTGGCGCGACTACCAGACGACTATGAACTTGTTGTGCTCCAAGCGGGGAGCGGAGGGGCTTATCCGTGCCGTTTTGCCCGAAGGGACAAAATTCCCGAAGCTCAAGTCGACAGGAGTGCTTCGAAAACGGCTGGAGGCTTTGAAGAAAGACCTGAGTGTCGACACCTCAGTTTTGCACGCAGCCATGGGAGACGCGAAGATTATTATGGAGAACCGGATCCGCTCTCTTATCGCCAAAGGTTACGACATTACTCTGCCGGGGTCGACCGACAACGTGGTGCTGATCCAGCTGCTCGGGGATTCATGCGGCATCTTCAAAAAAACAAAGTGCAGGGGACATCCATGGTGCTGAAGACAATTTACTCCAAGCTCAACCCCGACGATAAGCCAGCCGTCGAGGAGATCCTGAACGAGTGCGGTCTTAACAACGTTGAGAACTGCACTCTCCTTGCGTTCTATTTGGGCGATGACAAGTACACGGACATCCAGGCTAAGCTGCCCCATCTGTCGGCGATGGTGGCACAGCTGCTGTCCCAAAAGGGAATGGAGGTAGATGGCGTCAAGTACACTTTAAAAGTGACTTTCGGAGGTGACTATCTCCGCCTCTGCGCAGCTCTTTACTGAATAGTTCACACAACATCCCCCCTCACCATGTTGCTGCATGATTATTTAGATTGTTTGGTGCCGTCTATTTGGGGTTTGGTTTTGTGTTGTGTGTATGAAGCTGCTCAACGCGCAGCTGTTAATTTCGAATTCAAAAAACAAAACAATCACAATGTCATTTTAGTCTGTTTTATGCTTTAGGTGACCCTTCAGCACCCCATGACACCATCACCCTAGCAGCTAGTCGTACGACCTGTGGGAGCTCATCCCCCCTCAGCATGCTGCTGAATGATTAATTATATTTTTCGGCAGCCGTTTATTTGGGGTTTGGTTTTGTGTTGTGTGTATGAAGCTGCTCTGCGCGCAGCTGTTAATCTCGAATTCAAAAAACAAAACAATCACAATGTCATTTTAGTCTGTTTTATGTTTTAGGTGACCCATCAGCACCCCATCACCCCATCACCCCAGCAGCTAGTCGTACGACCTGTGGGAGCTCATCCCCCCTCAGCATGCTGCTGAATGATTAATTAGATTTTTCGGCAGCCGTTTATTTGGGGGTTGGTTTTGTGTTGTGTGTATGAAGCTGCTCTGCGCGCAGCTGTTAATCTCGAATTAAAAAAACAGAACAATCGCAATGTTATTTTAGTCTGTTTTATGCTTTAGGTGACCCATCAGCACCCCATGACCCCATTACCCCAGCAGCTAGTCGTACGACCTGTGGGAGCTCATCCCCCCTCAGCATGCTGCTGAATGATTAATTAGATTTTTCGGCAGCCGTTTATTTGGGGTTTGGTTTTGTGTTGTGTGTATGAAGCTGCTCTGCGCGCAGCTGTTAATCTCGAATTAAAAAAACAGAACAATCGCAATGTTATTTTAGTCTGTTTTATGCTTTAGGTGACCCATCAGCACCCCATGACCCCATCACCCCAGCAGTTAGTCGTACGACCTGTGGGAGCTCATCCCCCCTCAGCATGCTGCTGAATGATTAATTAGATTTTTCGGCAGCCGTTTATTTGGGGGTTGGTTTTGCCTTGCGTGCCTTATTTGCAGGTGACCTCAAGTTCTTGAGCGGGATAATTGGTCTGAATGGATGCTCTTGTGCCCACCCCTGTATCTATTGCAAGGTTAAAAAGGCTCTCCTCCATTTATAGGTTTCAGAGCGCTTTGAGACTGGTCGGACACATTCCGTGGATAAAATGGCGCCCAAGACGCGGGAAGAGCAGATCAAGATGGCCCATACTCCACCTGAAAAACCTGCACATGAGCCCAGTGTTGAGAGTTGCAGTTGCCAGTCTAGAGCATCGTGCGCGTCAGGTTGCGTAGACGATGGCTGCCCATCTTATTGCTGCCATGCCTGTGAGAAGAAGATCGGACCATATCACAAGGTGCCCAACCGGCTGCCCCTCCCATGGAAAGCTAAGCATGGGCCGGATGACTACGGCGTCACGATGAGGAGGACTGTCAACTAGAAGCATTACGGGACAATGCTGAAGCCCTTGCTCGGCCTCCAGATCCAGTCGTACATCTTCGACATCCTGCATTGCAAGCTGCGCGTCATCCCCCAGATTTTCAAATGGACATTGACGCAGAATGTCGATGCTGAAAAGCTTGACAAGGTATGTGATAAATGCTTCAGCGTATTCACTTTTTTTTCCATGAAATTTACATGGTTGATGTTATTTAAGCTTTTTTATTGATACATGTTTCGCGATCCAATGCCATGATGTGTTGGAGATCCTGATCTGGACTGAGGAGCACTTGAAGATCAAACTGAATGCCGGGACTAAGCCAGGTCAGCGGCGTGCATGATCTAAGGGTGGGCCATCCCTTTCAGCGGAGTCATGGCCTGGGGAGCTCTGCTCCACCCTCATGGACCATCACGAGGCCCTGTTGGGCCAAGTCTTCGACGATAAGGACAGCGTCATGTACCAGTGGCCCAAGCAGCTGTGGAGTCAGTTTTGCTACTGGCATCATCTCGTCGGCACAGTCGGCTGCGCCGACGACCAGCCGTCGCGTGATGCCCATGCCGAGGAGGTGAGGGAGCAGGCGGAGCAGTTCATGGAGACCTTCATCATGAGGGCATCGGAGAAGCACGTGACGGTGTACACGCATATCATGCGGTGTCACTGTCACGAGCTGATCAAGCCGCATGGGTCACTGGATAAGTTCAGTAGCCAGGCTGCAAAAGCCATCCATCATGAGACCCGGTTTGCAGCGTTGAAACGCAGCGATCGACATGTCGACAACGTGGCCGCGCAAGTCTTCTGTCGCGTCCGGATCTGGCAGGAAGTGCTCTATTTGAAGGGGCATCCAAAGACATGGAGAAAGCCCCGTCGCCTGCATGCTGGCCGCAGCAAGGCAACAGCGGAACAACGTGATGCCATGATTGAGCAGGTCATGTTCGAGCACCAAAATAGGCCGCATGGGCTGAACGACGAGCTAATCAGCAGACTGTCACGCTTGGAGGATGACATTTTGGAGGCGGAGCAAGAGCCGACTGGCATCGTGCCAATGCACACTCCAGGTGAGGATGACATGTGCAGCAATTCAGACTCAGACTCAGATGACTCAGATGAGGATGAGGATGAGGATGACAATGAGAGCAGCGATGATGAGGGCGACTGGAGCCCGAACATCACCTCCAACCGGCTCATGGGATGTATGGATGGAGAGGGTGATGGCGTGTAAAATGTCATGCATAGATTGCGAGCATCATGCGGGGGTGCAATGCAGAGTTGAACATTTTTATGTTCACTTTCTTCATCAGATTGTCCCTACTTGTAATAATATATCATATCTATAACATCGTCGAACTACCGCGCTTGTTAAAGCAACATGTATATTCATAGACGCGAACAAGATTTTCATGCCATGCTACTTGTTTTGCAGCTGAAAAGTGCTTGTTTCATATAATCCATCTAACGTCGAGCTATCGTGTTTGTTGAAGCAACATGTATATTCACACACGTGCAAAAAAAAAATCATGCCATGCAATTTGTTTTCATGTGATCCAACTAACATCGACTTATCTTGATTGTTCAAACATCACGTACATTCAGAAAAACTTGAACAACTACATATATTATCATATCAAAACAGTTATTGAATATAAATAATGATGCAATGCTAGAAGTCATGTTCCTTTTTTGTTGTTCGAGGAATGTTTACATTTATTTCCAAAACTAGAAGTGATGGTTCTATACATGCATGTCACTGCAACATGCGGTCTAGAGCCATCCTCAACAGCATAGCGCCTCGGCTACGCATCTCATCCGGCCGCCTCGGGGCAGACGCAGCCGGGCGGTGCTGATCTACATGCTGTTTTTTGGCAGCCTTGATGGCTGCCGAATCCCCGTGCAGCCCTAGAGCTGTTAGCTGCCGCTCGCCGGCTGACCGTCCAACAGAGCGCTTGGAGGTGTGTTTCAACCTCCGCCCCTGCATTTTCGGCTCCACGCCATCGCCTGCTGCTGGTGCTTCCAATATTCCTGCTGCCACGGCAGGCTGTCCAGGCAGCTGCTCATGTAGCTCTCCGCTCCTGCTGTCCCTTAACTCCCCAGCTCCTCGAAGCAGTGCCACCAAAATACTCCCTTCCCCTCTCTTGCTCTCCATGCCCGTGCCTGCTGCCGCTGCTGTCTCTTCCTCGGGGATGTTGTTCTTGTAAGGAACATGACTATCGCAGGCGACCTCCAACTCACCTTCCGTGCTCGTTGCCCCTCCGTATGCTCCTTCAGAAACAGAAACAATAGCTCCCTCCACACTAGCCCCCCCCCACCCCTGCCCGTTCCTCCTGCAACGGATCACCCCGTTGTATAGCCACCGTCGCTGCTTGCCGGCGTACCGCAGCAGCCTCCTTGCGAGCGGCGACGCGTTGCTGACGCTCAACGGCCTCGCGAGCCCCGCGAATGCCTACGAAAAGAAAGTTATGTACACGTAAAAAAACAAGAGACATCAAGCATAACTCAGTATTACGAAGGGGAAGGCTTTCAGAGAAATACAATTGCATAAGTGAGGTGGCGGCAACTAACATGTCCTGCTTTAAGTCAGCTTCGGATGTTCCCGTCGATTCCCTGCACGCTCGGGCAGGAAAAGGACGTCGGGGGCTTTCCACGACGCCACTACTTTCCTCAACGACTTGGTGAAGAAACCGCTAAAGGCCTCACTAAGCACCAGTTTTTTAATGCAGTATTTTACATACGCCTGCGCAGCAGTTCACAGCAATCCCTAAGCGAGAAAGTACCTACAAACGCCCGCAAAAACCCAAACGTCTTGAAGAGTCGCGCCGGCGGCTTAGATATAAAATATACAACGACGATGACATATATTAAGAAAAATAATCCAGTACACAACCCCATTTCTTCTACTACACCGAGGAGACGTCGGACATAAACGGAAAGCGGGAAGGAATAAAAAGAGCATATGATTACCTCCCAATCATTGTAGGGCGGAAGAATTGCCCAACGTCCACCGTAGAACCACACATCTTCCGACGGCATAGGCTGGGTGTTTTCAGCGAACCCCAGGTGCGCGCCCCTCGCCGACATCACTGTAGCGGTCGAGAAGACCACGGCCAGCCTGTAAGCCGTCTTCCCTGAGGCTAGATATGTAGTTGCGTGCAGCGCCACAGTCACAGGGGGCAGCATAACCGCTATTGCCCATGCTTTCTCCTTTTTACTGTCCGGAGACGGTATTAGATTGGCGCGACATCAACAACAACAACAAATAAGTATTTATAGCCGCTGGAGATAAATAAAGTCCATAATGGCAGTAGTAGGGGGGCAATTATAATAGAAATAGCCGCGACAAGTCGTGATATGCATCGCACGGTGATACAGACGACATACCACAATAGCAAGCAAGGCGACCATGAGCAAAATCACATTAAGCAAGACAGCAGACAACAAGACAATGCTCACGTGCAGGTCTGACGACGAGAGACGCACACAACGTTCTTGAAGCCGAGGCTCCCGACATGCGAAACGTCCTCGAAGCTCGCCAGCCGAGAACTTCCCTGTACCGACGTAGGAGTATTCAATCCCGCACATCTACACTATTCTATCTTAACGCAACCACTGCATGTACTACTATTCACTTCAGGGTGGTCCGCTATAAGGATGTCATGCGAACTTTCATAATATATTTGCTTACTCTAACACGATAATAATGAGTTACCGCCTGCTGATGGGCAGGGCTGTAGGCGTACTACTCACCTGATGAGATTAAACTGCCAGCACCTAACTCTGGTCTTGACCCCGCGCCTGGGTTTCGTTGCGGTCTTGTCTTTCCACTGGCTATAAATACCAGTAAATAATGGCCGTAGGCCCGTAGGACTTATTCCAATCCGGTTGGCCTTGACACGCGTTCTCGTCCTCGTAGAACGCATCTACGTAGCGAACCAGATCCTCCGCAAGCCACTCACTGGCCCAGCTCAGTGTCACAATGTCTCTGGAAAGCGGCACCGCCCTTCCTACAGCATTCCTTAGACTTTGCCGCAGGGCAATCCATTGGGAGTGGTGAGACGGGTGATCAGTCATTAGTGGTTTGTCTCCGATACGAGATGAGAGACGGGAAGCGAATACACAAAAGAAGCTGTTGTCCGCGATGACTGATGTACATCAGTCGTAGAGCGCTGACCACGATCACTAGCCGCAATAGATACATTTAATAAGTACTATAGTCAGGCTAGTACGGGATGATATGGTAATAATAGGTAAATAGTAGTTGATAGAATATCCCATACAATATGCTCCGACGGGTAACAATCTGTCTTTGGCGCCCTTTCTGGGGCGGATGGCGTACATTACGAATGTTTGTCGAGTGTAGAAGTGACAGCTAGGCGTTATGTCGATTATAGTACTTGGCGTCCCCAAGTTTCCCATTTTCCTGCATTTTTCAAGATCCCACGCAGAACGTGGTGATGTGTTTGCGGGTTTTTTTAGGAAGCCAAGTAGGGTCGAGGGACGCCTGGGGTGGACGGGGTTTTTTGGCGGGGAGGAGAGGCCATACTGTGGCAGCGTGGTCCATGTGGTGAGAGAGGAGTGTAGTGAATTGGGAGGCGAGGGTGTCCATGGTGTCGGGGGAGGCCGAGGAGTGTGGGGTGTTAAGTATCGTTGCGTGGAGGGTGGCCGTTTGATTGATTAGGTCGGGTGTGCTGGTTTGATACGTTTGTATGTGGTCGGGTGTGAGGGGAAGTTTAAAGTTGAGCTTGCGTGTTGAGTAGTGTGTGTGGGGGTGGGTATGGGGTGGGGGGGGGATGGGCTATGAGAGAGAAAGGGGCAGGTATGACGACCTGCATTGCAGAGTGATCAGTGAAGTGTGAGGGGGAGGGGAAGACCGAGCAAGAGGACGGTGGAAGGAAGAGAGGAGGGGGGCGTGGTGAGCCAGTGGTCGAGGCAGCCCCCGCTGCGGAGGAAGGTAGGGATGGGGAGGTGTAGGGGGTGGAGGTGGGATTCGAGTAGTGAGTTAAAGGCGGCGTTACCGGTAACTTTTGTGGTGATCGACTGAAAGTCTCCTCCCCAAAGGATGCGGTGGTTCGGGTGGTCGTCAGCCAGGCGGAGGCCCCGCGCTACAACTTCAACGTATAAGCGAGTCATCTGGGGGATGTTGAGCTTGGGCATGTATGCTCCTAGGAGGAGGTAGGGGGTGCCTGAGTGTGGGACGAGGGTTAGGCCAACGATGTGGGGTATGAGGTCATTGAGGTGGGGGGTGGGGATAGGACAGTGGCATACTGGAACGAGGCTCTGCGGACCAAGAAGAGAACGCATGCGTTAGGCAGGGGCACAGGTGAGTAGTATGTTCGAGAGCTTTTGAGGAGGTATTGGGGGAGGGCGATACGCCAACGGGATTTATGGGTGGCGTGGTTGGTTTCGGTGAGGATGAGGACGTCAGGGTGGTGTGTGGTAGTGAGGTGTTCGACGTCCATATTGGAGGTATGGAGGCCGCGGGTGTTGAGGGTAATGAGGTGGAGTGGTTGGGATGTGTGGTTTGGGAGGATGGGGGAGGGGAGGGAGGGGTTGGGAGGGTCGTTGGGGGGGCGGTCAACACGAGGAGGGTGGAAGGGAGTGGGCAGGGAAGGAGGGTTAGGGGGGAGGGGGGGAGAGGTAGGTGGTGGGGGGAGGGTGGGGTGTGGGTAATGACGGGGGAGAGAGGTTGGGGGGGGGGTGGAAGGCGGTGAGTAGTTGGGGTCTTCCGACCGGGAGGGGGGTGGAGCGAAAGGTGTGGTGCCACATGAGTGTGTGTAGGGAGTAGACAATGGTCCGGGGGTCGAAATAAGGGGGGTTGTATGCTTGGTCGGCGGGTGTTGTGAGAATACAGTAGGTGTGGAGAAGGACGTGGGTTCCGCATGACCATGCGTGAGATGGGTCATTCTGTCGAGGAGGGTTGAGGAGGCGGAGGGTACCGACGAGGGGGGGGTAGAATTCCAAGAGGCGAGGAGTGAGAGTGAGCGAGTGAGAAGGGGTGGTGGAGGAGGGTGGTGGAGCGAGTCTATCCATGTGGCTGAGGCGTGTGTTAGATGTAGGAGACTAAAGTGGGAGTGTTGCCAGGTAAGGATTAAGAGAGAGTTGCGGGGTGTGCCCGGGCGTGGGGGTGTACCTCTGTTGGAGAGGTTAGTCCATTGGCTGGGGTATAGCTGATGGTTATGGAAGTTGTCGACTTCATTATTTGTGATAACAATGTAGGAGTTGCTGGTGTTAGAGTGTAGTTTGGCTAGGGAGGTAGCAAGGCAGTAGAGGTTTGAGAGGTCTTGGTAGTGATCCCATTAGAAGGAAAGGGCAACAGAGGAGTCTAGGTGGCCAACACGGATGGGGAGGCCGTGTTCAAGGTTAAGGTCAAACAGGTAATTGTGTAGTTGATGGTGCATGTACTGGGGTTGAAGTGAGTCGGGAGTGAGGCCCTGTTAGAGTTGGTTACAAGGTGTGGACGGATGTTAGGGGGAGGGTTTGGGAAGTGGGTTTGGGGTCGAACCTCCGGGCCGGGTGGCCCTTTTGTGGAGGAGTTAGGGACGGGGGTTGGCCTCATCGGCCAGAGGGGAGTCATGCGGGAGGTTGGGAGGTTTAGAGGAGGGTAGGCGCTCCGCGTATGTGTCTGCTGCTGCTTGGTCTTCGTCCAGCAGGTCTTCCAGCTCGAAGTCCGAGTATACATGGGAGGAGGTGGGCAGGGGGAGGAGGGAGGGGTGGGTGGAGAGTGTGGGGTTGGGAGCGAGGGAGTGGCATGGGGTAGGGGTGGGTTGGGGAGAGGAGGTGGGTGTGCTGTGGTAGCGTGTAGTGATTGTGTGTGGGGGGGGGGGGGCGATGGGGAGGTGAGGGAGTGGTCGCTCTGTGGGTTGGACGGGTGTGTTTTGTGACGCCCGACGGGGGGGCGGGTTTGAGGGCGGGGTCGGTGGGGGTCGGGATTTGGGGGAGGAGTCCATGGGGTCGGTGGGGGGAGGTGAGGGGGAGAGGAGGCGGAGGAAGGGTGGGGTCGGGGTGGTGGTGGTGCCGATGGGCTTGGGTGAGAGGGTATGGTGTTGGGGATTGGGGACGGGAGCCGAGTGGGAGGGAGCGGTGGCGGGTTGTGAGAGGGGGTGGAGAAGGAGTCCATGGGGTCTCGTGTGTCTTCGAGGATGGTGGGAAGAGAGGAGGGGTGAGGGGGGATGGCCTATGGATTGGCGAGGGGGTCTGTAGGCTGCGAGAGGGATGGGGTGGGGGTTGGGTCAGAGGAGGGGGAGCGGCGTTTTCTGAAGGTGCGCGGGTGTTGGGAAGTGGAGGAGGGGGGGGGGTAACGGAGGGGGCTAGTTGGATGTCGGGGAGAGGATCAAGGTCGAGGGGGGCATCCTCGGCAGTGTCCAGCAGGGAGCCATCCGCGGGTTCCAGCTACCATGTCATGTAGGTGTTAGAGGCGTGCACGTGGCGAATCCAATCGAGGAGAAGAGAGGGGGGTTGCGAAGGAGGGATTTGTTTTTTGTGAGGGTGAGCTTAGGGGGGGATAGGGTAGTGGTGAAGATAGGGTCCGTGATGTGGGACCTACCGACGGTGGAATAGTGGTGGGGTGTGATGTAGAGGGAGCATGTGGTGTGTGTGAGGGTGCCTCGGTGAATGTAGGTGTGGTGGAGGGGAATGGTGGCAGTGCCGTTGGTAGACATTAGGATGCAATACATGACTTTGGCGAGTGAGACTTGGATGCTGGTGGCGATGTGGGGGGAGGGGGAGGGGTGGGGGCGGAAGTATGAGCCGTCGGGATTTTTTTGAGGGAGGTGTGGTGTGTGATGTCGAAAGTGAAGGGCGAGGGGCTGTCGGGGTGTGTGTGAATTTGTGCGTATTCGTTTTTGTTTGACGTAGTAGTGTGGAAAGCCAGTGTGAGGGGGGGATGGAGCCGTTAGGCATGGGGCAGGGGAAGGGCGGTGGGTGGGGGGATTGGATGAGGACTGTGGTCAAGGAGGTGCCTGGAACATGTCCAGTGAGAGGGGGGGGGGTGTGATGGTGATTGTGAAAATTTGGGGGGTGGGGGGTACTGTGTGGATAGCGGATTGAAGTGTGGTGTGAAATTGTACATGGCCAAATTGTGAAAGGACGGGGTTATTGGTGGGATGAAGGATATTTACCCAGAAGGAGGGGGGGGTCGTTCTCGACCTGGACGGGCTCGCGCGTGGGTTGGAGGGCGTATGCGAGTTGGAGTAGAAGTTGGGCAGGTTCCGGGAGGTCTTCCACGCGGGGTGTAGGGGTGGAGGTGTAGGCGCTCCAATTGTCGGTGAGTTCCGAAGCGAGTCGATCAAAAAGGAGGGCATGTAGTAAGGGAACGGCGTCTGGGCCGGAGAGATGCGTGAACATGGGGGAGCTGATTTTCACGCGGCGGCCTGAGATTGCGGGGATGTGAACAACGCGGATAATTTTGATTTCCTGCTCTTTCAGTTTTGTAGCGAGGTTGAGGGAGCGTTTTTTCCACGCTCTGGGCGGCGTGGGACCTCCTGGCGGGAGTTCATGCTGGCGTGAAGTAAGTTGGAAAAAGAGGCCGACCGCTGCGCAGGAGGTGGGGATATCCAAGCGTACTTCATGGTGGCCGTTCGAGAGTTCGGCATGGAGGGGGTGCAATCGTGTTGCTGAGGCATGGCATGGTACGGGTTGTGGAGGCCGACCAGCGAGCGCGATGGGCGAGTTCCCGACCGACTATATTTCTCACGCGGAGTGGGATGTCGGTTAAGGCATGAACTTTTTTGAGAAGCCAACGCCTAGCCAGCGAGCAGGCGGAGATGATCACGTGTGATGAATTCGGTGTATTGGGAAGGAACACATTGTGGAGCCAGAAGCTGGCAAGGTCGGGGGGGGCGGTGGAGTACTAGCATGTTAGGAGATAGGAGTCGATCATGCGGGCGGATAGGTCAACGGCCCGTCCGAGGTCGGGAGCGGATGTTGGGGATGTGAGCACTAGGGGCGTCTGAAGTCTAGTACCCGGAGTGGGTTCCAGGGGCGAGCCCAGTCCGTGATATGCGTTTGTGATTTGTGGGGCTGTGAGGAAGGGGGCGAGTGGGTGGCCCACCAGGCGGCTCCGGGGGCTAAGGTAGGCATCTGCGAATAGTGGCGCAGGGCGATCCTTGAGGAGGACCTGCTTGTAGGAATCCGGAAGGTTAGAAGGTGGGGACATAGTGGTCGATGGGTAGTTTGCGATGTATGGGATGTGTAGGATGTGTGTGTGTGTGACGAGTACAGTCCTGCAACAGTACATTGCAGGACATTGTACATGTACTCGTTACGGATACCAAATCGTGCTTTTCCACAGGACGGACGTATACTCGTGGGTACGTCGCTACTGCAATATTGTAATGGTGCTGATGCTACAGTACGACCAGTACCTCCCGGTACGTACAGATATGCATAATTAATCTAACCAGCCAGATGACGCGCCAGAACGAGCTCTTCAATGCAGAAGGAGCCGCGTCGTGAAACCCAATGCTAGGCATGCCGTGTCTCGAGGACAGATGACGACGGTTGAGCAGCACTAACGCCTGACACGTAAGCGAAGCTTGCAGACGTAACTAGTCTGGGCTGAAACCTATTTAAGCCCAGTGCAGTAGAGGGAGGTGACAGAACCTTTTAACAATTCCTTTGTTCACTTACAACATCTACTGCCTAAGTACAGCAGTGAAAGATCTCTCATCAATTGCCTCTCGACAAACATCATTTGCAATCTTGCAACACCAGAACTAGACAGACTAGAACAGATTTGTGCTAGCGTTTAGCTTTCAGAGGCTAACCGCCACACTGGTTTCGGAGCTCTTTGGTCGACGCACGCTTTCATTTCCTCGTTGATCTGCTCGACGTTGTTTGATTGAGTTGAGATGGCTTCTCTAGGAGATGGACATTACGTGGTTTTAGTAATTCACGTTGGAGGAACTAAACCGTCGGACTTGAAGTTGGTGTTTCAGCGTGAGCCTCGTTCTGGTAAAACCTGGTTCCTAGCTGGCTCTGTCTTACCTAACGAAGAGCCTGTCGACGCTGCTATTCGCGAGTTACACGAGGAGACCGGTCTTATTTTGACACCGGATGATTTGACGCTGTTGAGTGGTGAACCTGTTAACGTTACACTACCTCAAGGACGACAGCTTGTCTACGTGTACTCGGCTTCCATTCCTGTCATGTTTGCTACGAACAACTTACGTACACCTGCTCAGGTCGAGCAGGCTGTTTTGGCACAGTCGACAGTTAATCCGGATGGCACCTACGTCGTCCCGGAAACCATCAACATTGACGGTCTGACACTTACGCCCTCACAGAAGGGGTTACTTCGTGCTGAGAAGCACAAGAGTGAATTACTTCACTTTGGTTACGTGACTCAGTGGGAATCTTTTTATCGAGCAATCACACAACATGTTCCAGTCATGCAAGACGACACGTCTATCCCGAGACAGTTCCACATGTACTCCCGGTTTACGACGGTCGACTCTGGTTCTGTATGGCTATTGATTCGCGGACACATTAATCGACTGACTGGTGAAGGACCTACGGATTTACGAGTGGGAATGCCGATGCCTACCCACAACTTGGCTGGACTATCTGTGACCCTCACGGAGACTCAGCGTAAGGCTGCTATTACTTCACCGTACCAGAATGGTCAAGTACCTCATGTACTGGAGGATTGGCTCGAAGCACAGCCTCAGCGTTTTATAATGCTTGGGATTACGGCTGACTCGTACGATGCAGTGTTTTGGGTTACTTCACAGTTTTCTGGACACCTGGGTGGGTGGTGGTTGAACCGGAAAAATCAGCCTCCAATTCCATCTACGTACAACGAGCTTGTTGCGGAGTTACGCAAGTCGACGTTTCTTCCGAACATTCAGGACGACGCAATTAACGCTTTGCCAAGCTTTACGCAGAGCAACACGATGAGTTACGCGGTTTTCACTAAACAGTACAACGACTACTTACGTCGGTCTCGTCAACACCTGACAGCTGAGGTACAGTGTGTACGCTTCATTAATGGCCTAGCGAACGAAGCGCTCAAGGGACTAGTAAAGTCACACCGAGCTCGGCAAGGATACCAGACTACGCTAGTGGAGCTGCAAAACTTTTTGAATGACGTCGTGACAGACTCGCCGGAACTAGGCAATACAAAGTCTGCTGCTGGACCATCTGCCCAGCCCTCACGCAAGCGCAACCTTGATGACCCTTTCGAGGAAGCCTCTAACGTCTGGAAACGTAACAAAGGTGGCCGTGGACGTGGCCGCGGACGTGGACGTGGAGGTGGCAACAATGGTGGACGTGGTCAGACATCTGGCCGCGAAGATTTTAATTCACTCGCAAAAGCAATGACACCTGAGGAGCGTAAGCGACACATGGACGAAGGACTCTGCTTCAAGTGCCACAAGAAGGGACACCGTTTGTTCCAATGTCCGGAGTTCAAAGGCAAGGCACCGATGCAACCTAAGAAGCAATGATGGTGGCAAGGCTGTTCTACGAATGAACTGGAGCAGCCGGCTACATCTACTGTTCATTCTGAGACATTGTTAGCGACAGAGGTCGTCGAAACACCTTCGACATCTCCATCGACTACAGTTGCGACACCTGTAACGCAAGTAGCAGGTCGTCGTCGTCAGACTAAGCAGAGACCGAGTCGTAAACATGTAACCAGACGTTCAATTGATTGGAAACTGGTTGACTCAGTCTTTGACCCTCTGCATGCACGATTCAACTTCACGTTGGAGGGATGTGCTGATGATGAAGGTCTTAACTCGCACGGTGACTTACCTCACTGTTCGCCGAGTGACTCGATTCTAGACAGAGATTTAACAGGAGAACGGGTGTTCATCAACCCACCCTGGGAGTTAGCTGAGCAGATTGCGCAGCATTTTGAGGATTGTCGTCGAACATCTCCGACATCTACGATGGCTGTAGTTGTACTACCGAAGTGGGCGAAATTTACTCATGTGACTAAGCACTGGAAACTCTATCAAGAATTCCCAGCAAGGACACAGCTTTTTACACGTCAGTCACTGGAGAACCCAGCTCAACAGGAGGTGGTTGCTCCAGCCCCTTGGCATGTACAGCTGTGGTTAGTCGACGCAGATTGTGCGTTTAACGACTCTTCAGAACCTACAACACCTGATCAACCCGACTCGGTACCTGTACCAGCAGACGACTCGGAACAGTCCATCGCTACGCTGCAACAATTTTCCTCGCCAGCTACTGCACTACTGACTGATCTCACGGAAGCTCGCCCGTTAATTCGAACTGAGCTGACTGTGAAAACTCCTGATGGCGGACACCAAATTTCTGGATTAGTGGACTGCGCTGCTACACTTGATTTTGTGTCAGAGGACTTTGTACGACGCTTTGCTTTACAGACTCGTAAGTCTGCAAGTAAGACCCCAGTTCGACTCGCTAATGGACAACGAGTGACTTCTACGACAGTCTGCGACGTCACTTTTGAGCTGGCTCGACACGAGTTTCAACGGACTTTTTACGTTCTACGTGATTTACGTACAGCTGATTTAATCCTGGGTTTACCATGGCTTGATGACGAACAGGCCTCTTTACAATTTGGTACAACCAAAATTTTTACACTAATGGACGGCACGGCAGTTGAGACTACACTTGAGGAACGACGCCCTGAGTGTCTACTCCTGTCGTCTACGAAAGTTCAGAAGCTTATGCGCAAGACGCGCCGCAGCAGAGGACGTCATGCTGATTTTTACGTCATTGAACTTACGTCAGCTGCCGAACAATCAACAGACTTTCACACTGGAGAGGAACTAACAACAGAACAACGTGACAACTTCCGGTCGTTACTTTTTGAAGACTTCCCGGAGTTACTGCAACCTGTCGACTCTCCGCCAGTAAGCCGACTGTGGGATCACCCCATTGACACAACTGGCCCGATGCGACGTCAACGTCTGAACAGATTGTCACCTGCAGAGCGCGCTGAGCTTAATCGACAGCTCAAAGACGCAGTGGAAGCTGGCTTGATCCGTCCCAGCTACAGTGAGTTCGGCTCGCCAATTCTTTTTGTGCGAAAAGCTGATGGCTCGCTACGTCTGTGCATTGACTACCGTGGCCTTAACGAGGTTACGCGTAAGGACGCCTACCCGTTACCACGAGTGGATGACACACTGGACGAACTTAAGGACGCGAATTTTTACACACACCTCGACCTCGCTTCTGGATTCTGGCAAGTTCGAGTGCGTGAACAAGACATTCACAAGACGGCTTTTCAGACCCCTGATGGCTTGATGGAATGGGTCGCCATGCCGTTTGGGCTATGCAATGCACCAGCTACATTTCAGAGGATGATGAACGACATTCTTCGCGACTTTTTACATAAGTTCGTGACAGTCTACCTGGATGACGTCTGTATCTACAGTCGAACTCTGGAAGAGCACTTGGAACATCTACGTCTAGTGCTGCAGCGATTCAAGGAGGAAGGGCTAAAATTACGCCTTAAGAAATGCTTCTTCGGATTGCAAGAAATGGAGTATTTGGGCTATACTGTGACAGCCGGGAAAATTTCGGTTTCCACAAAGAAAGTCGAGGCCGTTGCAGACTGGCCAGTGCCCAAGACGCAGAAGGAGGTTCGCAGTTTCGTACAGTTCTGCAACTTCTATGCGAGATTTATACACCATTTTAGCGACCTTACGGCTCCATTGACGGACTTACTGCGGAAGTCCCAGCCACAGAAGGTTACGCTGACGCCTGCCTGTTTGGAAGCCTTCGAGACTCTCAAGTTACGGCTCATTTCCGCGCCATGCCTGATCCTTCCGGAGGTCAGCTCGGACGCGACGTTCACCGTAGCTACAGATGCTTCAACAGTGGGGATTGCAGCAGTCATGTTGCAAGACCAAGGAGGCGGTCTTCAACCAGTCTCTTACTGGGCGCGTAAGCTGAATCCAGCTGAGCGTGGTAACACTTACTCTGCGTACGACTTAGAAGCTTTGGCCGTATGCGAAGCTGTCAAGCATTGGAGGTGCTATCTTGAAGGCTGTTCTAAGTTCCTTGTCGTAACAGACCACGACACACTGCGGCATCTGCTCAGGCAACCGAACAACAGGCTGAACAAGCGGCAAGCAAGATACCTGCGGGATTTGCAACCGTTTGTGGGCTCGATGACACTTGCATATCGCAAGGGAGCTCTGAACGAAGCCGACCCGTTAAGCCGGCGTCCAGACTTCGTACCTCAGGCCACAGTACCCTTATTTTGGGATGGCGAGGTTCCGTCAGATCGAGAATTACGACGGAAGTCCCAGCTGCTGTTTGAAGACGCACAGTTAAATTCACTGACTGTTGAAGCGTTGCAGCTGAGCCCTGAGTTCGCTGATCTCATTCGCGAGGGGTTCTCACGAGATTCGTTTTATGGGGACGATGGTGAGTGGACAAGAGACAGCCGGATAGAAGCCAGAGACGGGTACTTTTGGCGTCTCAATCGCCTCTGTATTCCACAGAACTCTGAGCTCCGACTGAGATTGATCATAGAGCTGCACGAAAGTTCGTCAACTGGTCACAGAGGAGTTGCTAGCACTCTTGCTAAAGCACTCGACAGATTCTGGTGGAAACGAATCCGCCAAGACGTGAAAGATTTTTGTGAACGCTGCGTCGTATGCCGACGAGCGAAGATTCGACCGCAGATGGCTGCGACTCTTTACCCATTGCCTGTTCCACCCAGACCGTGGCACACAGTTGGTCTTGACTACCTGACACACTTGCCTGAGAGCAACGGCTTTAACAGTGTGCTGATTGTAGTAGACCATCTAACTCGAATGGCCCATTTTCTGCCATGTACAGAGTCGATTACTGCCGAAGAAACTGCCACTTTGTTTTTACAGGGAGTCTACCGTTTACATGGACTGCCCCGCGTACTGATCAGCGACCGCGACCCAAAATTTGTCAGCGCTTTCTGGCAGACACTCTGGAGACGCCTTGGAACGCGTCTGAACATGTCTTCCAGCCGACACCCAGAAACAAACGGATTGACAGAGCGCGTGAATAGCACATTTCAGCAGCTTCTTCGTTGCTTCTCTTGCTGTAATGGCTCTGATTGGTCAACACTTTTACCGCAAGTGGAGTTTGCGTACAACGCTTCGCGTGCACTCGGAATTGAGCACACACCGTTCGAGGCTAACTTTGGTTTTTCTCCTGAGGAGCCTCCTGACCTGCTCTTCAGCATGCGACCGTCGATTCCAATTTCACAAGACGCGACAGAACGGTTAAGATTGTTACAGGAAGTGCACAACCTGGTACGCTCTGTGTTACAGCTACATAAGGACGAGATGCAAGCGCGCACAGAACCGTCTACAGCGCCACACTTCGCTAAGGGAGACAAGGTGTCAGTCGTCACAGCAAATCTTTTTCTGCGAGGGCAACCGAACAGGAAACTCAGAGACAGACAGCTCGGCCCTTTTTCAGTGGAGGAGCAGATTGGAAAACACAGTTACAGATTGAAACTACCAGCGACAGTACGCTTACATCCTGTGTTCCATGTTAACAACTTACGACCCTGCTCTACCGCTCCGCTACGACCAGCTGTCCCAGTAACTGTACCTGAAGGAGACGATGAGGAGTTTGACGTGTCGCACATCTATGCTGTGTGCATCAAGTCGCTACCTGGGCGACGAGGCAAATATTTGCTCTTCATGACGCACTTCAGTGATGACGACATTCCACCTGTCTGGCACCGTTTGAACGAGGTGCATCGAACAATTGCGTTACAAGAATTCTTGGAGACGCCCCAATGGCACAAGTTCGCCAAGACTCAGGCGTACATTGACTTCATGCACGCTTTCCCAGCGCGCATTCCTGAGTCCCAGTAACTGCTTCAGTAAAGGAGCCAAGAACCACGGCGGTCTGCCTCGCGGCGGCCTCATTTATCTGTCAAGAGGGGGAGGGTACGAGTGTGACGAGTACAGTCCTGCAACAGTACATTGCAGGACATTGTACATGTACTCGTTACGGATACCAAATCGTGCTTTTCCACAGGACGGACGTATACTCGTGGGTACGTCGCTACTGCAATATTGTAATGGTGCTGATGCTACAGTACGACCAGTACCTCCCGGTACGTACATATATGCATAATTAATCTAACCAGCCAGATGACGCGCCAGAACGAGCTCTTCAATGCAGAAGGAGCCGCGTCGTGAAACCCAATGCTAGGCATGCCGTGTCTCGAGGACAGATGACGACGGTTGAGCAGCACTAACGCCTGACACGTAAGCGAAGCTTGCAGACGTAACTAGTCTGGGCTGAAACCTATTTAAGCCCAGTGCAGTAGAGGGAGGTGACAGAACCTTTTAACAATTCCTTTGTTCACTTACAACATCTACTGCCTAAGTACAGCAGTGAAACATCTCTCATCAATTGCCGCTCGACAAACATCATTTGCAATCTTGCAACAACAAAACTAGACAGACTAGAACAGATTTGTGCTAGCGTTTAGCTTTCAGAGGCTAACCGCCACATGTGTGAGTGTGTGTGTGAAGTGTGGGGTTGAGGTGGTCAGCGTGTGTTGGCGGCACACGACAAGGCCAGATGGGACATGGGTTTGTTTTCTGCGGGCGGCGGGTGTGGACGTCCGGACGCTCGGAGGGGCGCGCGGTGGTGCGCCGACTCCGTTGGGAGGAGAGTTTTGTAATCTATCGGACTTGTAGGGGTGTCGTAGTATTGAGTGTAGTACGCGAGGTGCTTGTGAAGCGGGCGGCGCAGATTCCTTCATGTGAATTGAATTCAAATTTGTGAAAGCTACGCCTTGGAGTGTGTACCGTCTGATGTGCCTACGGATCCACTGACTTGGGTGAGCTAGGCCCGGGTGGGGAGAGGTGATCGGTGCATGTCAATTCATTTATTAAAATGGATTCGCCGCACATGTTAGTACACATTTTGTAGTGCACGGGTTACCCCGCCAACACCCTCGACTCCTTCTACGTGTTGTGTTAGCTATGGTTTTCGATACAGAAAGTGAAAGCACGCGCGTTGATATTTCTAACGGAAAGCTTAACCGAGCATCTTGCGGAAGGTTCCAACGGAAGGCTAAGGAGATTAAGATACAATATACTAGTTTCTGTCCTACACTCATAGGACGAGATAGCCGGTTTTGACCGATTTCATCATGTTACATGACTCAAGCATAGGGCGGAATGGTATGGACTGGAAAGTAAAAGTACGTAGGCTGAATTTGATAATGTACGTTCTTGTATATGTTAGCGTTTTATTCCGTCCTGTGTCTCGTCTTACGTTTGTGAAAGTCGCGTAATCCAATTCTAGATCTTGCCAATCTACCATTTTCTTATTGTTTTCGTGACCACACTATTTCTGGTCATCTATGTTTCCATCTCAATGTTTTTGTCCATTGTAAGACAAAAACAAAACTGCTTGTTTGTTACAAACTATTTTGGATTGTATACAAGAAGCACCAAAAATACGAGAGGGGGGGGGAAGAGGGTTGTGCATGAAAGCCTTTCATAGTTTCATGATTCGACGACCTAAATGCAACATTGTTTTCAGCTGCAGAGATGTTGCTAGTAGGGCGGCTTGTGGCGTTGATGTTCGTGTTGTAGTAGCCACCGGTGTTAGTTATCGGTCAGCTGTTGCACATGTTGGTGCTTCTTGTGGTGGTGCTACTACAAGTGGAGCTACTGATGTTGGATGGCACCATGTTGTTGCTGCTGCGACTGTCGGTGGCGGGCTTCGTCATGTTGTTGGTGGTGGTGATGTTGTTGTTGCTATTGATATTGTTGTTGGTACTACTATTGCATGTGTTGATGAAGGTTGGCGGGCGATTACTGGTATTCGTAGGCAGAGGGCTTCAAGTGGTGGTGCGGTTATTGGTGTTGTTACAAATGGTGGTGGGGCTTCGTTATACTCATGCACGGCACGGTACATTCGCGTACGGGTGTCCAATAAGGATATCCTCTTGGCCCGCTCTTGTTCAACTTGGCGATCAGACTAGGCAACTGACTTAGGTGGGGTGGTGTGGTGGGTTTTAAAGCGCAGTTTATATTGGCGATACCGCCGACAACAAGGTGAAAGCACTATGTTACTAGGTAAGCTTGCCTTCCGCGGGAGAGTTGTCGATCGCAGCTCGCCGAACAAAGTTGTCGCGCGTGAGTGACTTGAGGCGAGGGCCCATAACCTGTTGGTCCGAGCAAACAAGTTCAGTGTGGAAGATAACTAACGCAAACGTAGTTATAGTCACGGAAATAGGACATTCACATGCAACTTGCCCGAGGCGCGGTGGCGTACCGCAGCTATTAAGCCAAACAACAGCTATATTGTTCAAGAGCATGTCACCCTCCCACGCTGTCAAAATGCATGTATTTCGCACATGTACTTGGATATGGGACGAGATTCAAACGTTCACGGGTACATGCATAACACGCGAGAACAAGTCGCGCACGCGTGATGGCGGCCGGAAAAGGATAGTTTAGAGGAGCTCCATCCATCTCATGGAGCTTTCGTTGAACGGAGATGATACCTTAAACTGAGTACGCATTGCTGCGGTGAGGCAGTGGATCGAAGATTATACCTTGGACGGAGTCTCCCCCGAATGGCCGAATGCATGTCCCGTTCATCTTCCATCGACCCGGAATGTTGCATCGACTCCCGTAGCGGCGACTCCTCCGAAGGTATATCCGGTTCTTCGCTACACATGGTGCGTGGGATGTTGTCCTGTTCGTCATCATTACGTTGCTCCGCATTGCTCTCCCCCACGGAGAGGACAGCAGCCTCGTCTAACACCACGTTTACGGCTGCTCACCACCCGACGAGTAGCAAGATTGTACACCAACCACGCCGGCGACTCGGAAGCGTAACCCACAAAGACACCCTTCCACGCGCGATCGTCAAGCTTCCGGCGTTGAGACTTGTCACCGTGAACATAGGCCGGACAGCCGAAGACCCACAAGGAGCTCAAATCAGCTCGTCTACCGGACGCCAAGGCGAAAGGTACACCGCCGGCTCCACCACAATGCACACGAGTGCGGACATGCACCGCAGCGGCCATCGCTAGAGCCCAATACGATTTAGGCAGCGCGGCTTGCCGGATCATTGACTGCGCCATCGTGACCAATGTCCCCCACTGCCGCTCAATCCGGCCATGCTGCCAATGCGCGTAAGGCGCAATGATCGGCACGGCAATGTTGAACTCATCCAAGAGGTGTCGGAAGGCAATACCTAAGAACACCATGTCATTGTCCACCCGGAGACGACGAGCCGTGTGCCCAAGAGAACGGGGGTAGTCAACATGCGACGGAACGAGGCGGGAGCCTCATCCATGGAGCGGATCGCATCATGCCACACGAAGCGGCTGCGAAAATCAAGAATGGATCCCACCACCGCCGCCAAAGACCACCCCACCCAAATGGACTGCACCGACGAGTCCCCACAAGACATCGACGACACCCAACCCGTAGAGGAAGCCCCGGAAGAGCTCCAACCCAACCCCCCAGCGATAGCAGACATCCAGCCCGCGACCCAGCCCCCCGCTACATTGGCCTCGAAAACACAAGGTGCGATCACCACCCCACCAGCTCACCTGCCCCTCAACGCATTCGCCGACTTCTCTAGCAAAGCGCGCCATCTCAACAGTCCGGTAGTACCCCGGCCCCTCGCCCACCTATCACATCTGACTGTCACCGGCGAAGTCTCTAGGAATGCAACGTCCGACCCGGTTGTTCTCAAACTTATCAAGCTAACCCGGCCCATGATCGCGCTCACCAAGGCGGTCGCCACCACCACTACCACCAAAGTCATGAATGGGGCTAACAAACGTTGGGGAGATATGCTTCCGACCCAACCCCCTCGCCCCCAAGACGCCCGACGGACGTCGGACCCCCCCCCCCCCCCCCCCCCCCCCCCCCGCAAGCTACCGGCACGGTGCTCATCCGCCGAGACCGCCGACATGCAGCCAAGGAACTTCTCCACCGCCAAAACCACTCCCACGACCAAAGCAGGGTCCTAAGTTCTAACCGGCCACGAAGGCAACCCATATGAAACCTTCATCTAGCCCCCCCCCCCCCCCCCCCCCCCCACCTGATTGTAGCCGAAAAGGGAGCCACAAGATATGGATATCGAGTCATGAACTTCACGGCCTCCACAGCTACCACACCAAGGATCTCCTGATCTCCGCCTTGGCCCACCTCTGGGACGACAACCAAGCCCAACTACCCCAAGTCGAGAAACCCCTCTACGCCGCGACTTACGAGGCCATGAAGGAGTACGAAGCCGGAGACCCCCCATTTCCCCAGCCCAATGATCTACTCTTCCAGTGGGAAAATCATGCATGCCTTGAAGTTGAGAGACGTTTACAAGCCTCACCGACCTAGCCCGGTCGCCCGACTTGAACTTGTTTCAGCGCAGTACGCCTATGCCTTATTGACGCCCCGGAAGACACTCTTCTAGTCTTCCCCATGGGGAACATAGTCGCCCATTTCACTGTGTGCGGTAAGGCCCCCCTACGCACTACGCTGCCCATGTACAACCCACCCGTCGATCGGCATTTATACATATGCGGGCTGACTGCCGTATGGTCGAGTTCTCCAACTTTGCGGACTTTATCCTACCCCCAGCCGATCAGATGGCCACCGCAGTCACCCACTCGCTCAGATACCACCTCTACATATCGAAAGGCCAACCCGGTTTACATGCTCTACACTCCTCCCTTACAACCGCCGGAGTCGACGCTACCGGCTTACCTACAAAGGCAGCCCTCACTACCGACGGACTCGACGGCATCGGCGCCATCGCTCTAGGCAGCGAGGCCGACACCTGCACCGACGCTCGAAAGGTAGTCCTAAGTCTCACCTCCCCCCTCCCCCTCTTATACACCACAACCCTCCAGAAAATAACTATATACATGATGCCCGACCCCATAAACCCACGGGTCCTCCATATTTACCCACTACCCCATCCCACGTTTGAGGAAGGCGAAGTCCTTCCTCCCAAGCCTATCCCACACACCCAAGCCGCCATCATCCGCACCGACCTCGTGACCGGCCTAGTCGCGGCAACTATGTGGTCCTCTAGCGGTCTACCCCTCCCAAAGAAGTCCCGCCAAGAGCGACACCCCCAAAGTACGAAACGCCACAAGATTATCTTCGCTTCCGTTGCTTTGTACGCCCACCTTCTCGGCAGCTCGGCCAAATTAACTACCCCGGTTGACCGCTCCTCGTATCGTCCATGTGCCACAAACATGCTACTCCGACTTCATACCTCCACCAAACACCGTCCTCACGTGACCCTGTCGTAAGTAATACCGTAGACGTGTTAGTTGCAGGTAGCTACTGTAAGCTACTCTAGATATGATTAATACATGTCTAAATCGGACATACCGATAAACTGTTTGACTTGGTACAGAGTTGTCGCTAGGCTACAACTCTCTCACTTATGTTGTCCCGACACCACGCCTGTAGGCTGGTTGTCATGTTTGCGTGATTGTGACTGTAACTACGTTTGCGTGAGTTATCTTCCACACTAACCGTGTTTGCATGGTTCAATAGGTTATGGCCCCCCTCCTCACGTCACTCACGCGCGACAACCTGGTTCGGCGAGCCGCGATCGACAGCTCTCCCGCAGAAGGCAGGTTTCTATAGACACCCAGTACTTTCACCTTGTAGTCGGCGGTATCGCCAGTATAAACTGCGATTTAAAACCCGCCACCACCCCCCTTAAGTCAGCTACTCGACGGCGATAGCCAGCCACCCACACCGACGCACTCGTCGTGTGTGGACATGGTGCACAAAGGTCCAAGCTGGAGAAAGGGGGTCGCACTATCCGGTGAATACGCATCCACAGGTTGCACGTCAGCCGTAGCTTACCGTTTTATTTTTATATTATCTTAGCGACTCAGCCGCCAGCGCAGCGCTCCACCTGACATGGCCTTGGCCTCGACTTGTGCCCCACACTGGGTGGAGGATACAGAAAAGGTGCTTTGAGACACCCCGGGGCTACAGGCCGAGGGGTCGGCGGGCATCAGGCCGTCTCTCTGAAACCATTGTTAGGCACGAGTCCGGCTAGCGGTTTTTACCGCTGCCTATTTTCTATTCTGCTCTTTCTTTTTCGCCCTCTGTCGAAATGGCGCCGAAAACTCGCTCTGCCGACTCTCCGCTTGTTTCGCCTCCTGATTCCCCTGACCCAGGCTCTCAGCCGAGCACTCTCGATCCCACCCCGGATACTCTCGCGCTGCTCCTTGCGCAAATGGCGCGCATTAACGCTCGCCTCGACTCGCACCCTAATTTGGACCTAACCACAATGCACCGCGTGCCTCGGTGCAAAATAGGTTGCATTACTGTTGATTCCGCACGGAGCGAGGTGTCCGTCACCGCATCGTGGGCGGCCAAGCGGTTGGTTGCAGTCCAACATGTGCACGACCTCGCGTCGGCTATATGAGCGGTGCCGCGTGGGCGATTGGTGTTTGTCGTCGGGAAGATGCAATGGTGCTGCGCCGTTTTGCCTTAGGGGCTTTAGGGCCATGCCTATTTGACGGGGTTATACGCAGCGAATGATACACTCCTCACCGGTATAAAGTCGCGTCCGACAGACGAGTGGGACTCGGACGAGTTGTGTCTAATTGGCGACTATGCCATTACGGAACTTCGTAGGTGGTTGAATTTGCTAAGGTGCGGATGTGCGTAGCCGTCTTACCGAGGTGTGCAGCCCGAGGACGTGGTGCTCGCGCGGTCGTTTCTCGGGGACGATGTTACCCCAGGTACGCTCTGGGACAAGTCGGTTTTACTTTTGCTGCTGGACGATGCGGAACTGTTGCTGGGGGTACAGCAGCCGTTGCACGAAAACCGACATGAACCTGAGGTACCGGGGGTGGTGCAGCCATTTCACGATTTCAAGGTCACAACTTCGGACGCATCACGTTTTGCAGGCGGTGCTTGGTGGCGTAATGCACGGATTCAGTATGGTTGTACACTGTGGCAACTATCTCGTAGTTTCGGCGGGTTATCGAATATGCGGGAATGTTGTACATGGTGCAGGTCACATTACAACTGTCCGGGCCACGGCATGAGTCACGCAGTAATCGCATACTGCTCCGACCGGACACTGAAGCGCGGGCGGGCCGTCGGTACGATTAACAACGGCGGTTCGACGTACCCCCGCATCAACAAGTTGTTGCTCGCGTACCTCAAAATGTGCTAGACGTAGTGGCCCGTCACATTCCAATTTGCACGTAGTGGCCCGTCACATTCCGGGTAAAAGCGACGGTATGGCGGACGGCCTTTCTCGGCTAAAGGCGGGGGCGGCTGGACGATGAAGATTGTCAGTTGTTGCTCCCTATATCTAAAAACGCCTCATGGGCGACATCGGACCCTTCGATGTTGATTCATGCTTCGATCCCCTCAGATGGAACGCATATTGGGAGGTCTTTTCGTCTGCATTCAATGGATGTGTACGACATAATTGGCGCAATTGAAACATGCATGTTATTTGTTGCAATAACCCGCCTTTCGAGTACATCAAAGCGATTATTCTCGAACAGTTTCACGCGGCCCTGTTAGCACTAGCATCCCGTTGCCTAGTACTTATGTACAAGGTAGCTATTTGTCATTCTAGTACTTAGTGTTATGCTATTAGCGGTACTCTATTCCCTATTAGTGGCGGTCGGCCGGCCTTGCCGGTGCCTTCGCCGGCCGCCATCTCTCTCCTCTCACTTCTCTAGTCACCACAGCCGGCCCCCCTGTGGGGCCGGCACAACCTCCGTGTAACTATCCGTTCCCAACTCTAACAGGTTATGGGCCCTCCACCAAGTTACACTAGAGAAGAGCGTGTGTAAAGCGCTCGGCGCCACGCTAGTCCTACCTACTCCCACGTAAAAAAGAGTAGAGCGTGTGTAAAGCGCTTGGCGCCACGCTAGTAATTCATCGTCCCACCGACCCCACGCTTCGCCTTCGAGCTGGTTGTCCGCGACTGTCCTACCATCTCCCACGTAAAAAGGAGAAGAGCGTGTGTAAAGCGCCCGGCGCCACGTTCGCCCCACCCAGCTTTCTGTCTCACCTAGCCTTCAGCCTACCGACCGGATCTAGTTTTTAGACCGACCCGCGAAAATTCGGCCCGTGCGTACTTTAATTAGTACTGTTCTTGTTTTTTCCCGAGGCAATGCCGCAACGCTCACCTTACTTAGTGAGGAGCTTAACTTTCCCACGGCGAAAAGGGGGAGTCAACACGAGCGCCCGTCTATGTTTTTTTTGCGTGCCTACACGCTCCTAACGGCCTTGTTGGCTGTGCTTCTTCCTCGCCGGTCGCTCTCATGCGTCGGCTAATTCCCCCGTGGACAGTTTTTCCCGCTACATGTCAGAATAGTACATTACGCAGTACATTTGGAACTGCTTCATATCGGCAACTCGCCGGTAGCGGCACGTTCTTGTGAGCGCATGTCGCTACACCTACCCGGCCGGAGACACACGCTACAAGCACTACACCTTCTACCAAGATGACACCTTCCTCAACGCAAGCTAGGACGACGTCAAGACCTCGGCTACCTTGAGGGGGGGTGTTAGCACTAGCATCCCGTTGCCTAGTACTTATGTACAAGGTAGCTATTTGTCATTCTAGTACTTAGTGTTATGCTATTAGCGGTACTCTATTCCCTATTAGTGGCGGTCGGCCGGCCTTGCCGGTGCCTTCGCCGGCCGCCATCTCTCTCCTCTCACTTCTCTAGTCACCAAAGCCGGCCCCCCTGTGGGGCCGGCACGACCTCCGTGTAACTATCCGTTCCCAACTCTAACATGCCCCCACCACGACGCAGGCCACGTTAGTACTGCCGACGTGGTTTTCTGCCCCGTGGTTGAAATTGCTCGTTGGGGCCCGCGCTATGGGTTATTTCCGGCAACGCAAGGCCATGTTTATGCGCCCGGGCTGGCATCTTGCGTCGCGAGAGCAACCAGTGCCGCAGCTACTGCGCGTATTTGGTAGCCCCACTCAGTCCGGCGCCGTACCAACTCATTTTCGTGCTGTGTTGTTGGAGGGCAGCGCCCTGTAGGAGACCAAGAAGTCGACTTGCCTCGCCTGTCAGGCAGTTGACACGCGAATTGTGTTTTGTTGCGTGGACTGTGGGATGGCTTCAGGCGCAACATGTGCGGGGCAAAGAGACGCGTGTGCGCCTTAATGGTTTATATGCACCTCGTGAAGTTTGCCATCTAGAGCAGCATGTGATGTTGCGGAATGGACCAGAGTAGGGCAGATGGCGGACTACGTGGAGGTATAGCGCGTGAGGACTTCATTTTAGGAAACCTACGAGGGGTCGCGCTTGCCATTTTCCAACGGTTTTGCCGTGCACGAGGTATGTCACCCCTTTTTGCAACGGTGGGACTGTTGCGAGCATTTTTTGCGCATTGCATTTGTGACTTGAAACATCAGCCTACAACGGTAGGACCGAGCTAAACTGTGATTGGCATGGGCGCCAACATCGGTCGCTGTCATGCGTCGGATGGTCATTGGCAAACCCTTGCCCGGAGGCGGCTATCACGAAATTGTTAACGGTGGTGGGAAAGCGCCAAAGCACTTGCCTTAGTCGAATTCCGCAATATTTACAAGCGGGCGGGCTTCGATCTCAGCCGGTCATATGGTTTCTACAAGCGGTCATAGTTACCTAGTATTTTTGAATCTCGGTAGTGTGAACATAGTGATGCAACGCAACTAGGATAAAAACCGTATCCTCCAAGATGGTCAGCAACACTTTATCCAGCCTCATACGTACAGATTTGCAGACGAGATGCAACACTCCCCAGATCCCTACATTCGCATCTGCGTTATAGTAGTGTCTACCTGTGCAAAAGGTCACCTGTGGCCTCT